>JAVQJF010128498.1:0-13784 GCA_036023855.1 Gadopsis marmoratus
CACACACACACACACACACACACACACACACACACACACACACACACACACACACACACACACACACACACACACACACACACACACACAGATGCCCATAATGCCAGCGTTTCCTCCCAGCAATCAGTCAAGGCAGCTTGTCTTTGGATCAATGGCCTCTATGAGCGGATTCAACACTGGAAATGGAAAATGGTGGCCCATTCAGGAAAGCCCAACATAAAACATATAATAAGGAGTTAGTCTGTCACTCCAGAGAGAGCACCGTGAAGAACACTTGACACATTTGGATTTCTGTTTGCATTATATGTATTCTCATGAGATGTTATATGTGTTGCTGTGCCCTGTTTGGAGTCTCCCCACATGATATCAAAATAACCCACATAATCTCTGCAGATATTTCACCGCAAAGACCTTTTAACAAGACAGAATCCCCCCAAAATAACATATGACTACACAGAGCTATAAAGCACTGAAGGGGGTTGGAAAATAAATAAACTCGCGGTAAACCTTCATTGTGTGACTACAAAGCCAATACCAAAGGGAACTGGCGGTCACCAGATCAAGGCTTTTTGGGCTGTTTAAATGAGCCGGAGAGTCTGTTTATTAACCCCACAAACACATATCCAAGGCATGTGCTCTCACACGCAGAGCCAGCCAGTAATACTTTCCACTTTGATAGCACAGCCCATACTCTCTGTGATAATACACTCAGTGATCCATATCAGCACTACATGAAGTGTCAGACAGAAAAGAAAAGGGGGGAGATTGGACAGAGAGAGAGAAAGCTAGTTATCCTTATGCTAACATGCAGATTAGAGCCCTGCTGGGTTCGCTACATGTAATTGAAGTGAGCCTCTTATCTGTGGAGTCAGTGGAGAATATAACTTCCCAAACATTGCAGGATGTTATGAATAGGACGAACATCATTCTGGAGTGTGTGTGTGCGGAGAACATGTTATGGCATGTACATCGTGTGTGTGTGTGTGTGTGTGTGTGTGTGCGCGCATTACCTGACAGCGATGTAAGGATGAGTGTAAGCTGGGAGAACTCAGGAGGAGACCAGGCAGTGTCAGGAGTTATGAAAGAGAGGGATACCTGGTATTTTTGGCTCCCTCGGGCTCAGAATAACAGGATATGGTGTCATGGTGTTCTCACAATGTTTGTTTCAAGCCTTCACATTATTATAGCAGGCGTGGAGGGAACACTTGTAGGATCAGAAGCAAAAGCCCCTTCAGGAATAACCCTCATTTCTCTGCCACTCTGATCCCTGTTTGTACACTGTTCTTAGATGTGTTTTCTACCACTTTCACTGCGCCTCTCCCTCTTCAGACACTTTTTCCTCCCTCTTCGTGTCCACCTTTCTTTTCCGCTCAGGCTGCGTCTTTGTCAGCAGTCCTCCGTCAGTCTCCACCATGCCTCTCCACAAGCCAGGTCATATTGTTGGGTGTGTCCACTTGTAAGATTCACCTACTCTCCTGGCACATCACCTTACTGGCTAAGAGCCAATGGGGAAGGAAAGAGATCTATCAATGAAATGTTAGATATCACAGTGGAGTTATACATTTAAAGGTGCCCTGTGGAGCTTTCCTGTGAACAAACAAAAATGATGCAATGATGAGCAGAAATGCTGTGTGTATCCTTGAGGTTTAAAAAAAAAAATCTGTTGAATGCCATCCTTAAAAACATTAGCAAATTCTTGACTATTTGAAATCCTGCATTGTGTTTTAGTGCCTTTGAGAGCGCATTGCTACGTTCCTTTGCACGCTACCGCCGCCAAACAAACGGGGACCCACTCGTAAAAACTGCTCCACAGCACTACTCAAAATCTCCACAAGGGTACCTTTGACTTTTTAATTGCAGCTTGCATTGTAGAAAGTAAATAAGTTCAGCTGAAACTGCCACTGACACTCGGTTTACTGGGTACTTCCGCTTCTCTTTTTAGCTTTTTGAGAGTTTCTTCTTGTTCAGATGAAGCAGGCCCATTTCTTACTGAGCCTCCACAGATATTCCAGAGTTACTGTAGACTCTTTGACCTGGCGGTGCAGTGTGCGCCGAGTGTACATCGGCCCTTTATGACGCTGCCTGTGTTTCTGGCTATAAGTTCAGGTTGTAAAAGTTTATCCCCTTTATGTACTTTAACAGCCTTTAATATCAGATCATAAACTAGCACCAAACAGGCCATGGAGACCCTCTCTCCATCAGATAGATAACACACTGATGAATGCTCTGCCAATTAAGGGTTCCACGTCTCCGACTCGATTGCCTCAACTGGGATAAGCGGGGGTGGGGGGGGGTGGGGGGTGGGGGGGGCATTGGCAGCAAATACACAAAAATGCAGGGCTTTTCCTCTGAGGTAAAATAACTGTGTGTGTTGTAAGACGAGACAGTGTGTATGTGTGTGTCCCAGCGGAGTGTGTAATCTCTGCTGTCTCTGTCTCCTGCCTGGCTGTGACGCACGGGGAGGATGTGATGGAAATCTCCCTCTATTTAAATCCACCGCTGGCACATCAAAGCCTGCTGCTGCTGCTGGAATAACAGAAATAATTAGACACAAACGCCTCATTTACATAAAAATGTTAATTAATCTCTTCTCTCTTAGCCCAGTCATGCTGAGATGGCCCTGTGTACTGTGTATCTGTCTGTGTGATCCGTGCATGTGGAGACACTAACTGAGGCCTTTTCTCTATCGCTTTCTCTTTGCATGTGTCCGTTAAGTCTTTGTCAACCCTCATAACAGCTGTCCCATACAAGGCCATGTGTGTGAACACTGTTGGACTGCCTACATATTTGATCCGACTAATAGGCCTCTTTCTTTTTCTCCTTGTCCGAACTGTTTGATCGGATTCCCTCCTTCTGTCTGAACTGCTTTATCTTCCACGTGATTGCACAAACACTCGCACTGTTTATTTCAAACTGACACTGCAAATGAATGCTGCTGTTTGCTGGTGAGTGTAGTCGTACTCTAACATCAAATCCAGCTGTAGTGAGGATGAAATTTGAGATTAGGAATTACACTATACAGGGTTCAACATTAACTAAATGCTCCATGTAGGTGGCCCCCTGCTGTCACCAAGTTTTGTCCCTATACTGGATATACTTTGCCTTTGCCAAAGCAACATTGTAGTTCCACAAACATCCCAAATCCAAACTAAGAGACTTTGAGAGAATATACTGTATGAGCCACTTGTTTACAAAGAACTTTGAGTTTTCAATTTAAGCAAATTATTATAAAAATATATTTTCATTCTGTACATGTCTTTTTATTTATTGAAGTATCACAGTTAAATGCTGTGTTAAGTTGTATTAAATTCCCTCTTCTGTATTCTTTTACATAACTTTACATTTGGGCAACCATATTTCCGAAAATATTTGTGTCTATCCCTGCTATACTGTATGAGTATGTATTTGAACAGTAGTTTGTTTTGTGCTGTAGTCCTTTACAATCCATTTTTTCTCTATTTTACTTATTACATTTATATTTTGTTTGGTTTTGCCTTTTATTGTGAAGCTCTTTGTGACCTTTCTAATCTAGAAAGTTGCTTTACTCACTTACTTAAATCTCTATACGTAATAAGAAAATACATTAATCTATCTTAATTCTAAAATGAAAATGATTCTCAACTACACTTTAGGGTCAGCATGCAAAAAGATCAGTTCTCCTGACGTTATAGTTTCCATTGAAGTCAAATCTGTGTCTGTATAATCTCTGTCTCTTCAGTACTTAATAGATTACAGTCTGTCTGTAGAGGTGACCTCCTCCTCCTTTCATCTCTGTCTGCTTAACCTGAGACAACACTCTCTGACTGGAGTGTACAGACACACCAAGTTGAGCCTGATTATAACAAGCACTTATATCTGCTTCTGCACACCCCCTTACACCAGGGTTTTATTAGAACAAGCATTTACATCAGCCTCTTCGCTGGCTTTATTAGATCTAAGACCTCTTACATCATTCGAGATGCGTGCTCATGCACGAGTCTCGCTCGCCTTTGCTCACCAGGTCAGGGTTTATCAGTGCCTGTCGTTTTGTTTGAAGAACCAGTTCCAGAGAAGGCCGTGGATAATGAGTAGATGAGGAATAAAAGTTTAATAATGAAAAATTTGCAGACATAAAAATTGATCAGACAGATGTGCTTACTGTACATTTGTCTTCCTGAATTATCAAATTTCTTGAAACTATAAAACAGTTGAAGCTACAAAAGCTATAGAGGATGTGCTATCACTCCCTCTTCACTGTCATGTTTCCTTTAAAGGTGGAGAGTTTATTTTATTCTTTAGCACATCATTGACACATTTTTCTTTCATTAACGGTGTTTTTATTGTAGCCTCAGTGTTTATTTTTTTTCAGATAATGTTTGCTGGATGATAAAATCAGATTTCATTACAGAGCAGGTCCCACACTTTACCACGTTGTATTTCTAGGAAACTGTTGGGATACCGTTATCTCTGCTGTCCTGTCAGTTACCAATATAGACATTTTGCTCTCTTGGTCCTCTTGCTTTCCCTAAAACTGTGAGTCTCTAAGCAGTTCAGTACGACTCTCCAGTAGCTCTATCGACTGGCTTTCTGCTCCTCCGGTCCAGTCTCGGCTGCTCCTTTCATTTACACAGCCAGCGCGCAGCGGCCCTGCTCCGGGGAGAGCCGCTGAAACAAGACTTCATCAATTCCAGATGAAACACCAACATTTCCTCCCATTACACCAAAGCACCGCTCCCGCTCGCTCGCCGCGATCTCTCACTGCTCTGCTCTTGGTGTGTGTAATGAGGAATGGGACCGTGTGTGTGTGCACATGTGTGAGTGTGTGTGCGTTCATGTGTTTTGTGTGTGCTTGTGTGTAATGAGGAATGGGAGTGTGCGAGTCTATCGCGGAGGCAGGGAGAGCTGGGGCAGTGCTGAGGGGATTGGTCCGGGGAGCAGGTGTGTTTGTTTGATGTCTTCCTGCAGAGAGAGAGAGAGAGAGAGATTTTCAGCAAAGACTTTCTCCCCTCAAACCCATCTCTCTCTCTCTCTCTCTCTCTCTCGCCCGCCTCCTTCACACCAGTGCATTGAGAGAGAACTCCCTTTCTCTCTGTCTCTCTGAAGGCATTCAAGAATTCGTACTCAACGCCTCTCAAATTCAAATTCAGATTTGCCCGATTGCCGTTTACACCAGCTTTACAGTGTGAGTTTAGGGTTTCCCACAGTGAAATAAAGCACTGACCTCCGTAGACAAAGAAGACACACTTTTTCACACAGCATACAGTGTAGTTAGAAATATATGCAAGTAACAAATGGTTGCAATGCTGTATATGACGGTGGCTGAGAGAGCTCAGCACACTGACACTGAAGAAAACAAGCTAATGGACAAAAACCAAAGCAAAGCAGGAAACACATTCACCAATTTGACAGCACATACATTGTCCGACACAATGGCCATTTGCATGGGACGCTACAAAATGATAATTATGTTATTCTGTTATTTGTGTTCTGATATTATTGGAGTTAATGGCCACATACCTAGCATTAGCCTTTTACTAATTTAGTAGCATGTCCCCTGCAAACACCTTTATTTCATTTTGCCTTTACGTGCATTATTTCTGTAATTGCTTGTAGTTTCTATATTCATATCACATTTATTTTTGCTTAATTCACGAGTATGTGCCTCCTAAGTTTCTTGTGTTTCATTTATTTGCAGCATTTTGTTTTTCTAAATGAGACCAATGTGTTGTTGTAATGATTGGGAAGTTCTGATGTCTGTTTGCATGTTTTGTTCCAAACACTACAGAAAACACAACATACTGTAATGTAGTAAAATTGAAAGGAAAAGAATGTATATGATAAAATGAGATACAGTTTAACAATTGAATGTAATGGCAATAGCAAGGATAGAAGAATCAAAGAGATCAAATTAAAAAATCAAAAGGAGGGAGGCAGATTTTGAAGGGGCTTATTATGTTTTTTCCCATACAGTACAACTATATTGACATCTGTTTTGGCCTAAGAGTGTTTAGAATTCTGGTCTTCTGTCTTATTCTCTATCTTTCTACCTCTTGTTGTCGGTGTAACTGTCTGTTTTCTTTGGTTTGCTATCCAGTCTCGGTGGCCAGGCTGTGGTCACTCACTTAGTTCATGTATTTCTCAGTTTCTGGTCACTCACGGTGCCCAGATAATATGCCTCTTGTAATTATCCGTACAATACTAAATAGTATTGAAGATAGCAGAGCTGCTCTCTCTCTCTGTCTCTCGCTCTCCCTCTCTCACCCTTCTAAAGGCAGCACAATAATAGCTGTCACACTGTTGATAATGCTTTTGACATGTTTTCGTATTCTTACGATCTGGAGTCAGTCAACCCTACCACAAGAGCAGAGCAGAGGGGGGAGGGAGCTTCACTTCAGATCGACACACTCACCTCTCTCTCTGTGCGTTACCCCACCTAACTGACTTACTGTATGACTGACTGCTCAGGACCCGCTCCTCTCCGGAGCAAACACAGTCAGACCTGCTGTCTTCATCGAGCCTGAGTGTAGCGGGGAAAAGGGAAGCAACAAGCCTGACTTGGCCACAGGAAGGGGAGGATGTGATGGACGGGGGACGAGGCTGATGCTGGGGGGGAAACGGGCCGCTGGGGGAATGGGAGACTTGGGCTTCTTGTTTGTTTTATATCTTTATCTTAATCTCTGCCCTCTGGAAACAAAGACGAATTCATCCGGAAAACTGGATTATCTCACTTAGATGAGTCAAACACACACAGGGTTGTACTCTGTGTGTGTGTGTGTGTGTGAGTAGGGGAGGGAAAGAGATGAATGAGGGTGAGAGCTTTTTTATTTCAAGGTTTACGTGCATCTTGTTGTCAGGTTTTCACTCCGAGGTTATTAACTACTAATAAAGCTTTTCCAGCTACAGATTTGACTGTAAATTGTTGTAAATTGTTGTGTTGCTGTAGTTCAGCTCATGTCTGGATTGGACTTTTGTTTTGAATTTAGTCCCATAGATGGTAGGACATCATAGACGTAGCATCTTCAATGTCACCTAACTGAAGGGATGTTTAGAAGCCACGAGTTGAATTTGCAACTCTCCACAATTTGGCTGCTGTTTAAAGCGGCACTCCACTGACTTTCCACAGGAAGTTCTGTTTACTCATCACAAGGAGAATTACGGTTCTTAGCCTGTGTTGTTTAATATCTTCTTTGGCTCTGGAGGGAGCTTTCTAAAGTGAGAGAAAATAGTCCTGATGATATGATCAGGTTGTATCAGCTTGAGATTTAAAGCTTTTTAACAGAAAGCCTGCCTTATAAACTGCAGGTTTGGGGTTTAAAAGATGTGGCCATTTTGGAGGGAAGAGTGGGTCTAATGGCCTGTGACACTGTTCAAGAAACATGTCCCCAAACACACACTGCTTTGAGCCTTAATATATTGTCTTTAAGTAATTACATTTTTGCTTGTAGAAAAATGAGACACTCCCAGTGGAAGCTGATCCCTTCTATGTGTTGCTGTCAGCCTATTCGTCTCGGTGTGCTCGGGTCAGATCCTCGAGGGCGAACACATGTAGATGCAGTGAAATTACCTACAGAGATTTCCCACAATGTTTTATCATGGAGTTTCCCTGCTTAGCCTAAAATAAGGAGTGCCTTCGCTACCATCAGAGGGAATTATTACATTTGATTTAAATATAATATTAAGCTCATTCAGTTTCAGGGAAAACGAGCAGTGGCGTTACACCACACGGAAAAGTCCACATATTTAATGAGCGAGGCGATTGTTTAAACACTCATCAAGTAACTCCATTAAAACCGAGATGAAATGCGCCAGGATCTGTTTAATTCAGCACAGCAGGTGTTTGATTGATCAATCACAGCATATGCTCTTCTTCGCAGTAATTAATCAGAGCAGCATGTCACAATGTCAGCAAAACGAAAACCTTCTGAGTTTTTACACGTTTGGAAAAGCAGAGACAATGGAGGGCTTTCTGCCTCGACGGACCAATTTCCTGGGGGAAACCCTGCTTACCGCTAGTGGGAAATACTGTATTTGACTGTGTTTCTACAGAGACACTGAAGATTTTCCTTTTTTTTTGTTTAGAATCTAGTGTCCATTAGAGGGGCTACATGTTAACGCTTTCACACTGGCTTCAGCACTCAGCTGTGGTGGCTGCCTCATGTTCAGGCCCCTCAGACGAAATGGTGGTGATATAACTTCAAGGATTGTCATTTGAGCTTGAATTGATTTCAATTCCTCTCTTTTCTCCTCAACCTAAGGAAATGATTCCAACCTTGATTGTGAAATTCCCATAATTGTGAAACAGCAGTGAATGTGTGGCATGAAGGCTGAGAGTCCTTTCATGTAGGCTACTCACTCATCCTTTAGTTGTTAGGTTTCTTGTCCAAACTAACAAAACTGCACTGCAGCTCCTGTAGGATTACACTGAACTTGACATTACGTTCAATGGATGTGTGCTTTACATACATATGTGTGTGTGTCCCAATGTGTGTTTAAGCACTAAATCATTCATATTTCCCTTTGCTTTCACTTTAATTGGCCCTCTTTCCACATTTGCCAGGATGCCACCCCCAGCCTTCGTCCTTCCTCTATGCTGCCTCTCATTTTCCTCCCCCCCCCCACCACCCCTTCTGCTCTCAGCTTGACCCTAATTGATTGTAATGAGCACAAGCTCTTATACCCTTCTCCCAGTATCCCATCTCCTCTGTCTTCTTCCTGTTTCGTTTATTGTGTGTGTGTGTGTGTGTGTGTGTGGCGTTGTGGGAGACATGAGTTCCTTTTGTGCCCATATGAGTATTGAGTAGCTGTAGAAATCTGTATTAGTCGGGACATGCTCACTAGCCTAAGTGTTGTACGATTAATACTGTGTCACTTTTGGGAAACCTCTTAAAAGTGAAACATTCATGTCCAGTTCTCTTCTGCCAGGCCGTTTGGTCATTTCTCAACCAGTTAGTCTCGTGGTCCAGCCTTTGTTTGAATCCAACGGCAGCATTAGGCCCTGGGTATATTCGAAAAGAAGTATCTCGTACGTGACTTCCCACCACGTCGGAAGGCAAAAGAGTTTATAGCCGTCCCGAATGGCCGCATTTGAAGGGGATTGAAAAGCTGATTGTCACAGAGAGGAGGTGAGACAAGATAAGCGTTTAAGTATGGGTATAATAGGGCATCTATTCAGACAGTCTCTCCTGTAAGGCACTCATTGTGTTGCCCTCAGTTGAACAGTGCCAGAGATAGTTGTGTAAAGAATGAAAAAGAGAGCCTGAGAGAAGTTCAAACCTTTCCCCACTGTCCTACACCTGGACTGGACAAATGCTGTGTGAAGTGGGTGTGGATGTCAGATTGTCAGGTTTGGAAAGTCTGTAGTTTGTTTTGGTTCGTTGTTTGAGTGGGTTTGTGAGTAAGCAGTTGGATCTGACTTGGAGAACAGTAGCTTGGGGTGAGTCAGAGCTGTGTGGGTCAGACCCTGTCTCGAAGAAGATGTCTTTAATGCCTGTGTGTCAAGATGTGAACCTGTCAGACAAAGTGATATACCTGTCAGACAGCTCTGCACATTTCCAGTAGGGGATATACACTATGCTGACAGGTTTCTACCCAGTTGGGTTTGGATTTTTTTTCTCTCATGGTCATAGACATCACCTCTCGCCTCCAACTTGCAGTCTCCTTCTCACTTTGTTTTGACTGAGGTGACCGAGTCTCACCTTAACCCCAATATAATCCTTTTAGACCCTTCATATTATTCAAATGCCATCCATCCATTTCCTCTTCTTGCACCTCTTCTCGGTTTCTGAACCGCTGCTAATGAATGACCCCTACATGATGTCACCATGCTAATTCATAACAACTGCCATTTTTCTTTTCTTTGAAATGCCAATAAGATTTAACACTGTGACGAGGCCAACTATCAATCTACATCTTCATAATCAGCACTAAAGGGATTGAGCAATATAGCATAAACACACACACACACACACACACATGCAGTATACAGGCACAGCACACACATGCGTGCAAACACACTCACGTACATATTAGCGTGCGGTAGGATTAGCATTGGGTGTAAGAGTTATGGAGGTGTTTTAACAGTGTAACGAATGAGCATCGATGTCCCAGAGATGACAAAGTGCAGGATCGTTTACAGTAGAAGGCCCTCACACTCTGTTAATGCCACACCATTTACATGCATGACAATGTACCCACATTTACGCACAATAGCATGCACATAGCTCTGATGTGACGTACATGAAGTCCTTGCACATATGACTCTAGCGACCACCAAAACACAGGTCAAAAACATAATCTTTGAAATTGAAGCGAGGACGCTGCCTCATCCGTACCGGAGGGTTCCTCCACCTTAACGTATGTTTGATAGATACTATATACGTAAATTGTTAGTTTGACTGATGTTATGGTGGCATTTACATTAAAGTCCAGTGATCATCAGGGTTTCAAATGACAGGTCGATAGGGCTGAGAGCTTTCAGCCTCAGTTGCGGCCCAACATTGACTTATGGATTAATGGGAACACTGATGATAGCCCACGGAGAATGTGGTAATGACAAACAGTGCAAACACACACACACACACACACACACAACCTCAGACAGGCAGGTTTAGGTGACCTCTAAGCTTCTAAGGTGAGCCCATACAGCCAGAGAGGACATCAGGGATGAGACGTGTTGTGAGACAGTCTGACATCGACCTGTCTGTCAGATGTCTTCCCCTCGTATTATGTGGCAGCTAATGTTGAAAGTTGTCAGGGAGCTTTCTTTTTTTCTGTTAGTCGTCACACATGTGAACTATACATTGTTACTGTGATTTACTCAAAATAGAAACCAAAGTTGCCCCTGACACAGTGGCTGTATAGTTCTTGTTTTCTTATTATGACAGAATGCACTGTTTATTTGATGCAGTGTAAAAATCAACACTGTCAGGTTTTGTTTATGTCCACACTTATTGGAGTTGATTTATTACTAGATTAATTTAATAAAGCTTAATTGGTGGATAAACATATTTATAATTATCACTTAATAATTCAAACCTAAATACCTGAAAAATGCCATACAGCTAAAGATTACAGCTACACACAGAATCATGTGTTTGTCATTTACTGTACTTATAGGTCTTGTTGAATTACTGTTATAGTTAAAGTTATAGTTATAAATGCAGAATTATTTTGCAATTGTTTATCAATGCCCATAGTATAGAATGTTGCATGTAAAACAAGCATGTAATGATCATCAAAAACCAACCAAATTAATCTCATTTTACTGGTTCAGAATAGAACCAGTGTTCAATATACAGCTTGAGCTGGGGGTGATGGCAGGCTGATGTCAGGGTCCTGCACTCCACACCCATTTGCACAGCAGCACACACACTTGTCTGTGCCTATAGATATGTATATATGTTACAGCATGGTCCTGGTGAGAGGCGAGTAAGATCGATACATTTGAACGAGATGCCGTGTACCCCTATTACAAGCACACACACACACACACACACACACACACACACACACACACACAGTCAGTCACCCACCCTTCCTCCTGTCTTCACCTGTCTGTAGAGGTAAACACATGCATTTAAATCAGTTGTGGGGTGCCGTGGTAACAAAGACAAATGATGTTGTATGTAATATTTTTCTATTAACATAAAGTAATATAAAGTGAAGGGCAGTGGTGTATGGAGGGAGTTAGGGGCTAATGTCCCGTATCAGATGTGGACAATGTCAGGGCTGCATACTGAGCAGTCTGTGTCCTTCTCTCCTGCTGTGTGTGTGTGTGTGTGTGTGTGTGTGTGTGTGTGTGTGTGTGTGCGTGTGTGTGTGGCTTGCAGGCAGTGACACACTGAGCTGCCAACGCTTGTATTATTTCCACTGCCTTATTAACCCCTCTGCCCTCATCCTAGCTCCTCTCTCTCTGTTCTGCGCTCTCAGATGAACTGATTGTATATATATATAAACTTACCTGAGCTCTTCTTCACACACCATGTTTTCCTGTCACACCTACCAACAAATACTTAACATCTGTCAAGGGATAAGACGTCAAAGTTTCTCCCGCTCTCTTACACCTTCTGATTTGCCCCCCTCTGTCCGTACTTATTTCCCAGTGTAACAAGTGTAAGAAATAGCATGTAAATCTCCCAAATCACTTCTGATTCTTGTCGATATTTGGGTGGTGATACACAAGGCAGTGCAGGTAAGGATACACTAGCAACAGGCAACGGAGTTATACAAAGTAAAAAATCCTCAAATTAGCAATCAATGATTGTTGTTCTTCAATGCCAAAATTATTTAATCATTTTAAATATTTAGTCTGTTGATGTACGTTGTCATAAATAAAGACCAACATTCATCATAAATCACCAAAAACAAAACAAATATAGAAATTAATTGAATTACAATGACAGGACATCTGAATTGACTGAATCGATTCATTTCAGATACCCACAAGAATGTCATCCATATCCTTGTGGTGTGAGGGGGGGGGCAACCTTATGTGTGTGTGATGAAGGATTCCGCCCCTCTATCAGTGTGTGAGCTGTGATGAATACAGCGCACATTTAGACTGACAGCCTCGACACTGATCACTGATATACTATTCATCTCTCTTTATGCAGTATTGTATTACTCCAACTCTAGTTGTTGGTGGGTTCGCCTCTGTTGTCAGCCTTATTTCTGAGGGTGTGTGCCTGTATTTATGCTGTGCGCACTTGTGTTTGTGTGTGTGTGTGTTTCCCCCGTTATAATCCTCCTTATGCTGTGGGAAAGACAGGAATAGCGAACTGGTCTAGTTGAGCCTGGTGGGCGTATGGATTGGATCCACTGTAATCTACTGTAAGACACTGCTATCTCTGAGAGGCTCACAGAACGCCAACTCAGCCTTTATTCACACACACACACACACACACACACACACACACTCACGCACGCAGACACACGTTCCACTAACGCAGGGGGATTTCAGGGGAAGTGCGTGAATAGTTTCAGGTCACCAGCTAGATTCCAGTAGCAGGATGCTGCGTCAGCGTGAACAGCAGTGAGGATGTGATCAGCCTTCACTGTCCTTAACTCCACCGTCTGTCCCACACAGATTCACATACATAAATACATGTACAAAGGAACGCTTAAAAACAAAAGGCAATATGTGTTGTCCAGACTTTCCTGTGTATATCAACGGGGCATCACCATATCCACCATCTGTGGTCGTCGTCACAGACACAGCAGACGCAGTGATGTCAGATAAATGTGAATCTGATCTCAGCTAAACAGTAGGAAGGCTCTCTGAGTGGTGCTGCTGCATCAGACGTAGAGCGATATCTGTTTTAGGGCTTTCCCTGGCTTTGTTGAGCAGCAGTGTCTGGATCAAACATGAATATTCATTCATCAGACTGAGGAGATGTTAGCACAGGGAAGGAAAAATGTCTAGAGGGCTCATTCTTTATCACTCTCTTTCTCTATCACTGACTCTCTCTCTCTCTCTCTCTTGCTTCTGTCCTCACATCTAATACTTCAAGCGCGGAAGTTAATTTAAGATCTATTATAAATGATTAATTCAATATTTATGAATATTTTAAACTTCCTATTAAATTACTTTGTATCTGTTTAGCATTACATCTTTCAGGATTTTTTTTTATATGTATATTCTCTCAAAGAGACAAAACTGTTACTGTTACTATACTCTTTTATCCTCTGAGATGCCTCATCCTTTGATGTGTTTCACAACTAAACCAATGTTATTTCTGCCATCATCCTGCAGCAGATATACAGTTTGTGTATGTGTGTGTGTGTGTGTGTGTGTGTGTGTGTGTGTG
>JAVQJF010128499.1:0-25390 GCA_036023855.1 Gadopsis marmoratus
CACACACACACACACACACACACACACACACACACACACACACAAGCGCACGCACACACACACACACACACACACAACCAATTAGTTTTTGGTCTTTTTATGGGATTTGCTGACAACAATAAAAATCCGGATCATCACGAGTTTTAGTGACTAAACACCTCCTGACAATCTTCTTTTTTTTTGCTGACCTCAAGTGGTTTAACCTCTCAGCTCGCTGCAGTTTTGTAGAAATGTATTCCAGATGTACATTACTGTTGGGTGGGGTTACAGGTGCAGCACAGCACACTTCTGACCACATTCATGAGTGATGCTGGCTGCGAGCAGAGGTAAAACAGAGGGCAGTGAATGACAAAGTTAACAAATCCTCGAGTTCAAATTAACTTGCCCGAACATGTGACATGTAAACAGGCCCACTCATATTGTCAACACAAGGAAAACAAGAAACAACACAAACTGTAACACAAGGGGAGTTTCTTGTGCTCTGTAGTCACAGAATGTGTCAGTTATACTTTTGAGCATTACAGCATTGAAGAGGTTACATCACATGGAGCGATGAGGTTTACACACTGACTGAGGTGTAGCATTGCTGCAGCACTAGATTGAAGGTAAGGTGGATGGGAAACTATTGTAATCTTCTATCAGCTGCTTTTGTGTCCATCTGCACTACTGCTTTATTATTAATAATACTGTTATCAGTAGTAGTATTATTTACTCCTACTATTTATGCCTAAACCAGAAATCCTGGTTGCATTTTTCCATCAATCACTGCTGTTTTTCTACTTTCTCCGCCCTTCATCTATCTCTGTTTCAGTGTTTGGCCTGTGATGGCAGTCATCTCCATTAGTCCAAATTAGAGCTGTTTTCAAGGGAAGTCTGAGAAAGTAAAACAGCCACAGCTAGCTACAGACACAGCGTGACGTCCTCACAGATTAACGCTGTCATTTCTTATACACTGTCTCGGGAAAGCTGGCTGGTTTAAGTCTACAAAGTCATACTGTGATGTGTGTGTCCGTGTTTATCAAAATGATAGTTTATTAGATAATAATAATATTAATAATAATCTGGTAACTTTCAAAGGGATTCAGGACAGTTTTTTACGAACAAAACAGATTTATAAACAGATTTATAAACAGATTTATACGGCTGTTGGCCAACCGCTGTTGATCAAAACTCACAAGTCAAGTGATCAGATTAATAATATTATTTAGTACGAGACTTTTTTTCCAAAACTGGAACTTTTAGTTTATTTGGTCATTTAAATGTAATGCTATAAAGGCACAAATAAGATCTTAAACCAAGGGCTTTAGGGTCTTTAATTAACAGTAGCTGTGCCACAATGTAGAAATACTAACAAAAGGTTTGCATTCAAAATTGCACAAAAAATTAAGCATTATCGGCAAAACTTCCTTCAAGCAAATAAGTAAAAGTACTAGCTATGCATTCAAAATGGGCCCTGTCAGTGTTATATTATTTATTATATTAATGGATTATTACCACTAATGCATTAACATGTAAGCAGAATTTTAATGTTGTGGCTGGATGCAGTGAAAACTGTTTGGTGGTTCCATTTACTGTATAACATTGTATTTAATGCATTATTTTTTTTTGTTCATGCAGTTGAAACTCTTAATCAGTGACTAGTAAGCACAACTATCAAATAAATTAAACTGAATATAAAATGTAGTTTTTTTAACTCTGAACCTGAAGTACCTCAGAATTGTACTTAAAAGACTGAATGTACACATAACATTTGTTTGTTTACAAGAAAACTCCACAGGGCACCTTTAGGTACTTTACTTGAGTGAGTAACATGTTTATTAGTTTCACCACTCTGCAAAACATGGTGTCGTGAAAAGTACCCAAAAGATAGGGGGGGGGGGGGGGAGGCTCTGGAGGGTAGAACCTTATTTTGTTTAAACACACCCGGTTAACATCTCCACGTTAAGCTCTTAGCTCCTGAACCCTGGGGATATGTAATGCCGTTTAACTTTAATGATTGTTAGTATATTTGATGAAACTCCTGTGGTTATGGCGCCAAAAATACAATACCTCTAAACTGATGACATCACCCAAAATTACCAGTCTCACCTGCAGTGCCTTAACTTAATGGTAAACAGAGCAATAACTTGTATCACTGTCCCCTCTCTAAACACTCTAATTGCCTTAATCAACACAGACATGCTGGCACCACTGAGGGACACAACAATGGCAAAGCTCGGGCTTTCTAACTACCCACTCAAGACACAAAATGGCTCCATTGCTACGCTGATATGCTGATGTAAATAAGCAGATTTTTAGATTATAATTACACCTTGCCTCCTCAGAGGCAGAGCCAGTTAGAGTGGAGCCTTATGGAATAATTGGGGAGGCAAATGAGAGTGTAGCCATGAACAGGGGACATTAAAAATAATTCCCTTGCTGGGAACGCTGGGCTACCTGGAATGCTGGAAGCCTCCAGAACAGGTGATTAGGCAGGAGTAGGTGTCATTAAAACTCCATTAGCACAAAACCCAACCCCCGGTGCTCACCGCAAACACACACGCTCACGCTTATGGTCTACCTCAGCAGTGTGTGTGTGTGAGTGCACGTGCGCTGAGTATCTAATGACTCATTTAGGACCCCTACCTCTGGGAATGTGACAGTAAGGACCCTCTTGCGTCTACCTCACTGAGTGCCTGCTTATTAATTAAACACAGCTGAGGCTCAGGGGACGGCAGCAGTCCTGCATATCAGCTTGTCAAGTTTCACTCTGCGTGGAGCTAAATGAAAAGGGTGCCTGTGTGAGTGCAGACCCTGGATCCACTGCCAGACATTTTGGTCCCATGCATCAGAAGTAATTACAAGAAATTCATAAAAGGCCAAAACAAACCCCACAGACACTGACATGTGATCAGACTGGGATGGCTTCCCTACTGTTTGAGGGATGTAGGAATCCAAATAACCCTGGGTGTGTAGGTAAATGTGCAGTGCATGTAGGGGGTTTTCAGTCCCAGGGAATTATTTGAGGTGCTAGATTACAGATTTCAGCCACATCTTGAGAATGAGAGAATTGAATCGGTGAAGTAGTGCTGTGAATGCCAATTATCATTCTACCATTAAAAGCCTTTTCCCCGGCCTAGTAATTTCCCTCCAAATGTGTTGTTCTAATTATGAATTAAACTCAAATAAGATTGGGTAATGAACCCAGTTGTATTCTTTCCGTACTTTTTTTTGCTTTGTGTGCCTCTATTGCTGCAGCCGTACACAGCAATCTGGCATTATTCCTGTGTCCTGAGCTGGACTTCCAGAGGTGTTTGAAGGAGCATTACTGTGTATTATTGTGTAATTCCCAGAGATAGACCTCCAACTTGTAGCTGCATCACCTTTGATTGAACTTCTTTATATGGCCTTTTTAATGCTCTCGTATTGCTTTTCTATTACAGCTTTTGCTGAAATGACACAGAATTCCATTTGCTGTAATGCCCTAGCTATTGCCTTTGTTTGCATTGTGGTGGTTGTCTAGCAGAACCGTAATGAGAGACTGAGCCCGTTGCTCACAAGTCCCATTCTAACTGAATACAGAAAAGTGCCACTGGAGCCCATTGTGGTGAATGCGGCGACCAGACGGAATCGGGACTGCAGTGCCCTGCCATGCCCACAACCATTAATCCTAAAGCTGGACCGCTAACAGGGAGAACAGAGGAGAAGGTGTGTGAGAGAGTATACTGCATGTGCCTGTTAGCACGTGAGCCTCTGTTAGCAGTAAGCCACCAAACACACAATGGATCTAAACGACTCTGCTGAAGTGACACAAAATCGCAGTTTGGAAAATCACTGGTGAAGTCAGAATTAGATCCAAAACTTTTCTAGTGACCCTGCAACATTGATAAAGAACACGAACATTCAGTAATAAGAGGAAACAGAAAAAGAAATCACACAAAGGAAGAGATCTCTGATGCCAGCTGAAATCCATAAAGTTGAAATTGAAAATATACTATATTTACACCTTTAACTAACTTGTCTTAATGCTAAAACAGACTATCATTTGATAGGTTGTCATTTTGAGTTTTCAGGAGCAGATGATAGATCTTCAGGCGAGGGACGGGTGGAGTAACTTTAAAGGAAACGTTAGGTTATTACATCCTGGATTTCACTTTTAGCTTTGTCCATCATTTCTAACTGTAATAGTAGTATTATATACATTGGGTTAGTTGCTGAGCTCTGGTAACACAATGACATCAGTACGAAGTCTAATGGAAAAAAATGATTGTTATAATCTAATCTGACATGAGAAGAATCTCCTGAATAACTTAATAATGGCTTTCACTGTGTTTTGTGATTTATAAAACTGGTATAAATGTCTTAGTGCATAAGAGATGGTAATTAAGTCATCGACTTTTTACACTGGGGTTGGGTGGACAACATGCGCATTTATTATATCTCTGTGTATTTAGCCTTGCACAGCTGCCTTCATGTTAATGTTTTGACATTCAATTCATTCATTCATTCATTCATTAACCAGACTGCTTATCCCGAAGGGTCGCAGACTTTTGAATTTATTTGAATTTATTCTTGTTCAATAAAGTTTAATAAAGCTTTCATTTCTTTCTCTACTCTACTCTGGCTCTACCTAGTGATATCAATGGTTAATTGTAGTGCAGTGCTCAGTGCCGTGGAGACCCCTCTAAGTGACTGGAGTCTGTTGGGAGAAAGAAAAAGTGTTCCAGTCCTTTTCATGAATACACACTACTTCACACCTCTAACTGGAGCTGTCACCCTATGTACACCTAATGAGGATAAACTCCGTTTTACCCATGTTGAGGAATCCTATTCATTGTGTCTCCACTGACGGGGCCTTCCATCCCCTCCTCTTTTCCCCACATCAAGAGCTCTGAGGCTGGGGACGGCGAGCAGGCCGGCTCCCCTCCTCCTGGAACAAAGTGCTTGCAGGAGCAGATGTTCCACTCCATTGGAGGAACAGGGAGGTGGGCGGTGGTGTCGGAGGGGGGTAAATCTCCAGCCTCCTATTATATTAAATGTTAGTGCTGTATTTGTGTCAGTAAGTCTGTACTCAGTAATGTGCCTGTGTGTGTTTGTCTGTGTATGTAGGTAGGTGAGACTTCATCATCAGCAAACACTTGAGCGGCTTTACCCAGGCAGTATCTTAACAAGCTTGGGCTCACGCACACACACACACACACACACACACACACCTTGATTTCCATGATGTGTATTTTTGGAGCAGTTTTGGGAATAGGTTGTCCATTAGATTCTCGCTTCCTCTTTTTTCCCCCCTTTCTCTTTGGTAATCAAACATGCAGAGACTCCTCTCTACGCCATGTCGCAGTGGGACGTTCCATTGCGAATATAGTGAACTGTTGTTGTGTTTTTATGGGATATTAACTTTCAGAGGCACTGTGTCTACAGTTAATGTCATCTAAACTTTTCACTTGATATGAGGAAAGAAAACAAACATTGAGGAGACTATAAAGGATATATAATTGTGTCATTATCTGCTGTTCAACCATGTCATGAAAAACTATTGACTTTAGGCAAAATGCGTCATGACAAATCAGAAAATGTTATAGTGACCAGTCTTATAAAGTTAACTGTAGTTCTCTGGTTATTTCTTTGTAGGCTGTATCGATTATTTCTTTGTTAACTCCGCTGTCTTCCCTTGTGTATTTTATATTCTAAATGCTGTGTAGCTGCTCTGCTAGATTGTATGTGGCTTTATGCACAGTTATTGTTTCTTTATTTTCCTGAAATAAAGTATTTTAGTTTGTTATTTATTCATGCAAATTGTATTTTATTTATTTCACTGTAATGTTAGAAGTTATTATATGCTTCTGTTTTTTACCTGAACCTTCTCCTGGGAAAGCACGGAGAGCATTTATGCAGGAGCAACCCCATCTTGTGTCTTCATTATTACAAATGCCGCTGAAGATATTTTGCAATAAATATACTAAAGACCATCCTAGGAAGTGCAGTTATCATCTCTCACACAACGCAACGTAGGGTGAAATCCACTACACAGGCATTAAGCCATTTTAATAGGAGAGCCATATAACGTTACCCCCAATGTTACCCCCATAGGACACTGCATTGCATTCCAACTCCACGGCAGCTTCTAAAAATGGTCAGCTGTCATAGCACCTACTGTGTTTATGTCCACTGTACACGTGAGCAGAGCATTTTGCTTGCTGACATTTTCTTTGCGCTGTTTGTGTCTCTGAAGTGTTAAATTCACATGTGGATGTATATAGATGCCTGCAGAATATTTACTAGAACTTAACATAAAATTAATATTCCATGGTACATTCAATTTGTTATTGACTTTACATACATCCTTGTAGACACTGCTTAATCTGAAACGCTTCCAGTGGATGTTTGAACCTCAGCGGAGCCGTGGCACAAATGGAATGCAACAAATCTGCATCCAGTGACATGAGGGGTATAAGGTAAGAGACACTACTGTTAGTATTAAGTGTTAAATGAATAACAGGTTGAGCTGGTGCACTTAAAAGCATTCTATGTGTATACACAAAGTGGGCCAATTTTACATTATAAACAAGAGATTAACAAGAGATTAACAACTCTAGATTTGGAACTAGAGGTTCCTACTGTCTGTTCCATGTCATCTGCTGTTGTGATTGCATTTGCTACTGTATTCTTGAAAGGTACAGGCAGGACTACTGTGCAGTTCTGTAAGGTGACTGATTCCAACTGGATAAATATGATTGCTCTGCGGTGAATGGTATCTCAGTAAAGGTGTGTGTGTGCGTGGTGCAGTTGACATCTTACCCCAAACATTTGCCGGAGGTCAGGGTCTCGGAAACGGAAAGGAATGTTGGAGACGTGTAACCTCTTGGGCTGCTGCTTCTCTGACGAATCACTGGGCTGCAGGTGGAGCTGCTGGGAGCCCTCCGTCTGTGCAACCTCCTCTGCCTGCTGCAGGAAAACACACAGAATGCCGCACATTAGCTCCTATCATAGTAGAAATATTTCCTGAGACCCAGGTAAGAGGCAAGGTGCTGGAGTGACATAAAAATAACAGATCCTGTACAATAGAGGGGGATTGATAGAACATGGTATAATATTCAGAGAGTGAAGAAGTCTGTGACCGTGAAAGACAAGGGGGGGAATCAAAGAGAGCGGTTTCAAACGCCACCCTGTATCTTCCTGTGTAGTTCAGCTCAGGTTTGATTTTTTAATCACTGAGATATCCTCCTCTCTCTGCTCTCATGGCATTGATATGTGCCCTGGGAGATTAAGGAAGTTGTCTTAGAGGAATAACAAAAACTCTGAACAACCTATGACATGTTTATGCCGCAAAATATCTTATAATACGGGAGCAAAACACAGCTGAATAAAGTGAAGGGAAGTGACTTGACTGAGCTCACAGAGAACACATAGAGCATCTTTTGGGGTATATACATATTGGACAATTTCACACCTCATAGTTTACGTTAGATGCCAACATTTACTGCCAATGCAAGATTGCAGTTTGACCTTTATGTAGTGTAGTGGAAAGTAAGGGTGTGTAGGCTGGGGTGGTAGATGAGTGTCTGATTTTCATACAGGAGACTGGTGTTTGCGTCCCATCACAGAACGTTCGTCCAGAGGCCATGTGGAAATATTTATTTCTCATTATATTTTTATTTTTCTTAAATACAATGTCTAAATCTTTATATCCATCTTATTAGCTACCTTGATAATGGATTGGTGTCATGTCAGCAGTGATGCATTTCTGCACTAGACTGTCGTGGTGAAGGCAAAGCTCTAGATTATCAGTTGAACTACATTCCAACCGTCTCCTTTGTCCAGGAATGTTGGGTAATGATATAAACAATGACATTGCAGAAGTGGCTGAAATGAGATATGTTATGTTATGAGATGTTATTTTCCACCTTCATTACTGAAACAAGTACTACCTATGGAAATATGTATTACCTATGACAGAAATGCACTCATCAACATCAGAAAAGGATGCACAGGGGCTGGATTAAGTGCACCAGACGATCACTGCCTACAACATCTACCATTCAGTCAGATCAGAACCATAAAAAACAACAAAACTGTTAATATGGACAAATGAAACTGCAGCAGCTCAACAGGACTGTTATCAGTACACAGACCGGCACATGTTCAGAGATGCTGCCACCCAAGAGAACCACATCAACCAAATACAATAAAATCATATCTCAAGCAAAAAGCCATACAAATAGATGAATGGAAAAGTGAGGACCCTTAAGAACTTTCTTAAGAAAGCTTAAGAAAGCAAAATGCGCATGCCAAGGTCTTGTTAACTGAGGAGTTACAGAGGAGTAATAGAAATCATCCTAATTGGAAAATTAATTACAAAGTGGCATGGAATGTGCATGGCCCAGGACTCTGCAACAGGTGATTAAAACAACCCAGAACATCGTTGGTACTCATCTACCGAACATCAGTGATATTGCAAAGATAAGGTGCCTGCACAGAGTGCAATGGATAAAAGACAATACCCAGCCACAGGCTGTTCACCCTGTTGCCGCCTGGCAAGGGATACAGAAGTATCCGCTGTCATATCACCAGACTGCAGATCAGCTTTGTTCCTCAGGCTGTGAGACTCCTTAACTCCACGTCATTCGTTTGCACATAAATAAATGACCTGGAACTTCTTGTTGTGTTGGTTTTTGCACATTGCCATATACTGTATATACTGATGTTATTTTTTTCTTTTTAAATCCTACTTCAATCCAACGAAAGTCAATAAGTTTTAGTTTTCTACAGCCAAAGTCCATTGGAGACACTCAGAATCAGACATGACTTTTGTGTCCTAATAATTTATGCTGCACATTAGGAAAAAGCAGGTTCCCAACTTCACTGTTTATTGGGATGTTCACTATGAATTCAAGCTAGCAAGATTTATTACAGCCTAAATGATGGCTAAACTATACACATCAGATAAAACGCTGACTTCATCCTGTTCTGCATGGTAATGGCCGGCCACCTGTTAGAATCTCTCATTTCATTCATCAGATTGTTTAGCTGTACTGGCACCAGAAAGCAAGTAAAGTAAACACTGCATATCAGCCTTCACAAGTGAGAAACCACACATAGGCTGAGCCATATCATGACATACAGTATGCTGGCTACAGTGCAGTGCAGATATTTATGGACGGTTTTACGGCACTGTGCTACATGACCACATTTTCCAAAGCCAAATACATGTGCAGTATGCAAACAAAGGGTAGTATCTCTTTATTCCTGTAAATACTCTTTCCTGTCCGACTGTTTTGTCCAGAAATTTATAGTTAGTTTACTTACCTTAGAGTATAGTGAACACACATAATAACAACTTACTATGCATACCATGTAATTTGCCCCTAAATAATCTAATAGACTATAGACTTTACACTGAAATATAAATCCTGGTTCAGAACCTGCTTCTTCACCACAGTAAGAGGTGGGTGGCATCATTCACCTCTTCATACAAAATGGTAAGCTTGGACAGGTCGGCTTATGCCAGTGTTGCTTTGTGAAATGAATTTATCATTCATTGCAGTGACTTCAGGAAGTCAGAGGAGTTGGAGGCTGCTGCCAAAACCCTGTGCCCTTGTTCTATTTACCACGTAAAACCTGTGGTGATTTGTTTTTTCTAATGGGAAGCTTACGTATCAGTGCAGTCCATATGGCAGAACACAGCCATAGGTGAAGCAGTGGTGTTTCGGAAAAGCAGAGCACCACCTCACTACTAGCTCTACGAAAGCTGGCAGGAGATAAAATGGTTAGAGCTGCAAGCAGCAATATGGCAACTTGGCAGTTTAGGTGGCTGTTCTTGTTCATTCATGATGGAATCTAAAACAATTAATTGTGGCATTTTTTTAAATTAAAGTTTTGAAATTCAAATCTGAACACCATCTTAACACACCTCTTAAAAACAGAGCCTTTCGGGAGGTCATAACCATCTGTCTGTTTAAGTGTTTCGCACTGTGCTGGTGTGCTGTTCGCAGTGGGAAGCAAACAAGGAGAGAGAGCAGAAGGAGTTGATGCACATAATGAATCAGACCAACATGGGGATGGGGGGATGAAGAGAGAAAGAATGAAAGAGAAAGAGATGGAGATGGAACGATGATGTCAGCTAAACCTTCCCGATCAATGAGGGAAAAGTGCTGAAGGTAGCGGCATTCATACTGAGAGAGGGAGAGGGAGAGAGAGAGAGAGAGAGAGAGAGATGCAGAAAGCGCATGAAGAACAGTAAGGGATGGAGAGTTCAGAGATGCATGCAGGCTAAGTGCTGACTGAAGAGAGAACAGTAAAAATGGAGAGACAGGCAAGTGAGGATAATGGCATTACATCACACACACACACACACACACACACACACACAAAGCTGAATAGGCAGGGAGCGCTCTATTGAATGGGATGCAGCAATAATCAGCTGCCTGTATGTGTGTGTGTGCATGTGAGATAGAAAGGGAGAGAGAGAGAGAAAGAGAAAGAGAAAGAGAGAGGGAGATAGAGTTTAATAGTAAAGAGCTCATATCAATCCTTGGCCGATGACAGACACTGGGACCCTGTAATGATAAAGCATATCCAGGCACTTAGTCCCTTGTCTACACACACAGTGGCCGTGGGGTTGGGTGCTGCAGGTGAGATGGATGGTGTGGTCACAGGTGTAAAAGGTGTCAGTCGCCCTGCACCTCCACCTCTACACTTCAACAGACGCTGAACCTCTGAGCTACAGTACACATTGAGGCACAACTGGATTATATTCAACGGCAATAGGTTTTTTCCACTCGAAGTGTGACATCAAAACACTTTAGGATTGGTGCTGGTTGATTTTGTTGATTGCTTCAAGCACTGGATTTTTCAATATGTTAATGTCATCTTCAACCAAGTGCTTTGAGTGCCTAGAAAGAACCATACAAATATTAAAGTGGCTATAATCAATATTTTTATAGCAAAAATGTATCAAATGACAATGTGAAAACCACCTGAACCTACAGAGAATTATCACCTCAATCTGCCGATCCCCTCGGCTATACAGAGCTTTATAATGAGTTTCAGCTAATTGTTTAGTTGTTTGGCCCACAACTTTATTGCTTTGGTTCACTCTCATTGCTCTCATAGTCGTTTTCAGCAGCAGGCAGATGTTTTCAGACTAAAAGCTCTAAAAAACCCCTGTCCACTACCTGCTCAGCACCAAACAGCAGAGAGAGACAGTTAGAGAGTAGCTGCTGAACATAGTGGAGCATTTAGCAGCTAAAGAGCCAGATATTTCCCTCAGGAGTTGGTAGAGACCAAAAACAGAGCAAAAAGAGAGGGAATTTTGAACTTACACTCATCAGGTGGACACAAACATGACTTCAAATAAATGATAATGTTGTTCTGTGACTGCTGGATGTATAAATAAGCAGATGGTTTCAACAACTTTGCCATATCAATTTAAAAAGTGATGACAGGGCCACCGTAGCTGACTCTGATGGGCAGCAGTCAAAGTAGAAAACACTCTTCAGTACATGTTTCCCTTCAACACCCCCTTAATGCAACAATGGTACAATGATTAATACAAATCACCACCAAGACAAATGCTTACAGTCAGAATCTGAAAAAAAGACAGATTAGATCATTGGTCAGTTCCTTCCAAAATAACTCAGGCTTGACCTTTGACCTCTCAGCTATTTGAAGTTAAGTAAGTTAAACTAAGTTTGTGCTTTTTACTCAGAGTCAGGGCTGGACTGTGCAGCTGGCACACCGGGCATTTTCCTGGTGGGCCGACGTGCTTTTGGGCAAACTCAATGTTTCATTGTTTTTTTTGTTGACTGGCCCGTAACAGGTAGATGATCAGCCCATTGGTTTCAATCTCAATTGACAGTGTCAGTGACACTGGGCTGGCCCAATCACATTTTTAAACCCCTCCCCTTTGGAGAAATTAGGGGGGCAGTGGGCCACTGTGCTCCAGAATGCCAGGGCCCAGTCCAGTAGACTTTATTAATCAGCTTTTATTGATCTACTGTCATTCCAGCAGATGTTTGGACTAAGTTCTGCAAAAAATTTACACTTTGAGTCAATATGCAGTATTACGTTGTTCCATACTGGACTTTTTTCTCCAAAAATCATTTGTTTGTGGATGAATGGAAAAGTTCCCCTTTCATCAGAGGGGGATGGCGCTGACTTAACCTAAAATAAGAAATTTGACATGTTTAGGATAACTTCAGTTTTCTTCTACAGAATTTACAAGAACACATGCACTTTCATGCAAATCAAGTGGCTGTCCAATCACAGCTCCCTTTTTCTTCACCCTGTAAATCCCTCCCTCCCACCTTTGTTCACTGACCTTCCTCCTGCTCCAGAGCTAAGCAGTCTTCCACTGGGAGCCGCCTTATGATTTGTGTTAATTGCATGTATATCAAGTAACTTCTTGAAGATGAGGGTCACAGATAAATCACTGAAATTCTCTCAAGCTTGGTCGTGACTACTGATAATATAAGTAGGCCTAGACAGTGATTTACATCCATTAAATTAACATTAGTAACATTCACATCAGTCACGTTGAAAGTGATCAAGTCAGATGGAGAATACATTGTAAAATAAGAGCTAGCTGAAAAATGTTTAATTGTGGTGGTCAATTTTGTAGGAAGTGACCAGTCTCACAAGGTAGAGCAAGCCGGGCTTTTTGCAAAGCTTTATTATGCCCATGTATTCCATATAATTTCCTAGGACGTTTCCTGTAAAGAGCTATAATTTGGCACACATTACAGGTAAATAGTTAAAGTGTTCAGCTGGTACACTTCCAAGTAATTAATTCCATTAAAATGCTAAACGGGTGTAACCTAAAGATGTTTAGTCAGTGAACAGCATATCAACTGAACATGCAAAAATGGACAATTTGTCTAAAGGAAAGCATACAGTTCAACATATAAGAAGAAAAGCGTTTCCAATAATAAAAAAAATTATCAATGATTATTTACATGGGTTTAAATAAATCTTTCAAAGAAATTCATTTGGAAATCAACAACTGTCTCGATGTGTTTATTTTCCCTATACAGTATGTGTACCAAATGACATAGTAGTGTCTCACTGTAGCTTCCAAAAAACTATTAAGAAATAATGCACCAATCAAATAAAATGTTACCTGCTTTTTCAATATTAAGCCAAAACTTCCTGAACCTTAACCAAGTGCTTTGGTCTACCTATACATTACCATAACAATGCTAATCATGTTTTAGTTGCCAGGAACAGATATTGTCCAATGGAAAATAGTTGTCATATTAGGAGCTCGTAAAGAACCACATTTTACACATAACTACAATGTGTTCTAGATGCTTGAAAGGGTTTTCCTACCTTCCAGGCAGCCATACAGTTTACAGAGTGACCCCTGATATGATCAAACTTTAGGTTTTAAAAATTAACATACGTTCTAAATACTATGATACCCATGAGCCATTCAGCAGATACGAGTCAGAGCTGTGTGAAATTTAACTTTGTTGTTACAACTGAACTGAATTGAAATGATGAATGTTTGATCAGTTTTCTGTGTGAAAGTGTAGCTTCAGCTCACCATTATAGAAAAATGCGATAGAACTGTAACCTTGGTCATTGAATGTTTCTTACTGTTTATCCCCACTGGCTTGTATCTGTGACTCTTATTATAATAACCAGATATTTTAAAAAAATATTTTACAATTGAATTGAATTAAAACAGTTGATCATCTTTTGTACAGATGATTCATGCTACAACTGTTGGTCACCTAACATTGTCATGACAGCAACCCTTTAACTTCTGAAATAACTGTTTTGCCTTTTGAAATGTAATGTGGTCGGTGGAAACATTGTTATTCACATTGTTGCTTACATGGTGAGTCCATTACACAGTATGTGAAATAATCCAGTACAAAGTAGCCAATGCGTCACAAATCCCTGCATAGAGTAAGTTCCTCTTGTTGATCCCCGTTCCACTGGAATCTTCCATCCAGTGTATGTTAGCACATGGAGCTGGCTGCAGTCTTTCATTAAGCTTAACACGGTATGGAATGGATTTAAGGCTGTAAGCCCTCTTCTGCCACAGTCAAAGAGCTAAAATCCATCTCTCCCCTTCTTCTTTCTTTCTTGTTCTGTGTTCGCCATGCCTCCGCCATCCATGGTGTGTGAGCAGCCAGGCAGGAAAAGGAAATAATTACATGAACATTATCATACACAAGCAGCCTAGGCTTCCTCCACTGTCACCACGGAAACAGTACTGAGCTGTACAGTATGTGTGTGTGCGTTTACGTGTGTGAGGAGGGAACCTGTACAAAGCTAATCTACCAAACCAAGCCTCCCTTAAGCCAGTTACACACATAAGCAGCCAAACCGCCCCAAACACCTCCACCTGATTACACACCCAGTTAGTCTCCCAGATGTGTCATTACTGTGTTTTTGAGTGAACATGCACGTATCTGTGTGTGTGTGTGTGTGTGTGACTTGCTGAGCTCAGCAGTGTGCCTGCGGCCTACCTCCCAGAGCCTTTGCAAGGAGACAAAAAGTAAACTGGGTGTCATCTTTAACCCCTGTCTCAGTCAGTTAATGGCTAGAGAAAGAACAAGGCAGACGTGAACGCCTGACACCAGGCCATGAGGCCATGTTTAAACAGAGACAGGGCTCATTGTCTTGCCCCATCACCCAATTTCCATATGTGATACAAATGTGATAACAAGCCCATCACATCTTTTACATGCAAAACCCACAGCTGGTTTCTATAGCACACTGATGAACGCAATGGAGGAAAAAGTGATTTTCTCTTTGAAAATGGAGCAAGAGATATATTGTTGAAAAAATCTAACTAAACAAGTAAGGTACAAATACCAAACCACAAAATTTGAATAACTGTATTTAGTTTGTGCCTCTGAGAAACATTCAACTGAAACAATGTGCTTTCATAGACAGCCAGTATATTATCAAAGCATTTTTACAATACAGCAATCAGCCATAACATTCAGACAGCATGGCACCCTGACCGTCCCAATATGTAACAAACTGCGATGCTCTGTGCGTTCTGACAGCTTTCAATCAGAACCAGCATTCACTTGTTCAGCAGTTTGACCTACAGAGGCTACAGAAGCTCTTCTGTTGGATCGGACCACACGGGCCAGCCTTCGCTCTCCACGCACGCCCTTGACCCTGTCGCCAGATCAACGCTTTTCCTTCCTTGAACCACTTTTGGTAGGTGCTGACCACTGCAGACCGGGAACATCTCACAAGAGCTGCAGTGTTGGAGATGCTCTGACCCAGTCGTCTAGCCATCACAGTTTGGTTCCTTGTCAAGTCACTCACATCCTTACGCTTGCCCATTTTTCTTGCTCCACCACATCAACTTCAAGGACAAAATGTTCACTTGCTGCCTCATATATCCTCCCCACTGACAGGTGCCATGGTAACCAGATAATCAATGTTCTTCACTTCACCTGTCAGTGCTCACAGAGTTATGGCTGATACAACATGTAATGAAATTGCATCAATTCCAGAATGTCAGAGGAAATACTGATAGGCTAATATTCCCTTTTTAGATAAGAAAACAACAGCACAGTATCAACCTGATTGGTCTGGCAGTATTCTTTTGACAATAAATGTAGTAAGTGTCTTTTAGGCCACAGTGAACGTGTGTATAGTGACTTTTTCCTTTATCCTGCAGTAACTATGTCTCTTGACAGTAACAGTTACAGCCTGTGACAAACTCTCCACAGTGACTGTAAAACACTCCCAGTAATGCTGACTGTACCGTGTCTTCTCCTCTCACTGGACTCCCCCACTCTGCCATCACTGTCTACACACTCCCATACCTTCCCAGCATGCTCAAGTCTTATTGCCCCTGACAGGTTGAAGGCTCCTCAACTAGAGACAAGTGGTGGTGCAGTTAACTATAGTGTGGACATCCTGAGCACCGTCTGTGTGTACTGTGTGTGTTTGCAGCTCTTTGCTGAAATTCCGCTGAAATATAGCTAATATACAGTGACATGCAGCCACCTATCTATGCCTGTTATGTGTGTGTGTGTATGTGTGTGAATGTATAGTTCAAGCATGCATTTGCACACTCGCTTAATCTTACTGTGACGCCCAAGAGATGACTAAAAACCCTTTTAAGGAAAACTAACTGTTCTCTTGTAATCCTGCATATCTTCTGGATTGCTTCTGGGTGTTTTATGCATTTTCTCAGATGTTAAGGTTTTTTATTGGGAGCAGACTGTGGGATGCTGTGAAAGACACAGATTATTGAACAAAGATAAACTCACAGACCATTTTTGAGTCTATTGATAAACAAGAATTATTTAGCTTATACCTTAACTGAGTTTGAATCAAAATACAGGCCTGACACAGGCCACAATGACTTACTTCTACAGCAACTAAAAGCCACAGTGGAATTAACCTGTTAAAGACTAGGTCCCTCCAAAATTTGATGATCATGTGACTGCAGAAATGAAATTCAGTTTAAATAAAGCAAAATCAAGCATCAATGAGCCGACCAGGCAAGGCTCGGGCATATATTATTGGATGCACAGTGAGATAAACTCATAAGGTAGAAGTACAATAATGAGTGGAGGTAGAGGATAAAAGATATAGCATAAGCTATGGCAAGATTTACAATATTATAGTGAGGAAACAAGTACTAAATCAGATCTATCCACAGGAGACTTTAATGATGTGGTTAAACATTCACTATACTTCTTTAGCATGTGAACTCTAAACAGTGTGAACAGATGATGGTGGTTCGGGACTAGGTGTGGATCTGCTGGACTATAAGAATATCTCAAAGGTGTATTATGAACGACAAGCACCTCAACAAAGTATTCACTATTTTCTTTATGTTTATTATTACATTGGATGACTATTCCGGGTGAACATGATACACAACTGCAGGTTTTTGCAGCAGTGCAAGCTTTTGCAGTGAACCTGGTCTGTGAATCCAGTTTCCAATTGCATTACCATGATGGCAGATTCAGGGTGTGGCATAAAAGCATATTTTCCTTGCCACTGTCCCCTTGTGCTGCTTAAGGTGGGAATTGTTGGGTCTCTGTACATAAAGAGTCGGTCTAGACCTGCTCTATATGAACAAGTGCTATGAGATAACTTTGTTATGATATGGTGCTATATAAATAAAACTGAATTGAATTGAATGAACAAATGTCTAACCATTAATGCTTAAAATGGTACCGTGTGGTTGGAACTGAATGAAGCCATTTCCTTAAGACAGCACTGTAATTTATGTTGATATGAAGAAACTGTTTTAATAAACAATCAAATTATATACTGTGTAGCTGTAAAGGAGATGTTTTTCTCAAATCAGCAGGGGCTGTTACTGCACATTTGCAAATGTGTTTGCGTTGAGATGTTCTGTGCAGGGTAAAAGAGAAAAAAAAGTCTCCCCCATCTTTTTTAAACTTGATTAATACCAACTTTTTATTGAATGAAAATACAGCAAAACACTACATTCTGCAAGGTTGATAAAGATGAGGTTAGTATATAAACTGCAGACTCACTGTTACTGTGTTGGTTGTGAGGGTGGGGGTGTTGCTGTCGTTTCCTGGCTGTTCGCTCTGTGTGTGTGTCGGTGTATACAGAGTCAGGGAGTGCTCGGCCACCGTGCTTGGTCCCGTGTAGTCGGCCGGTGGGTGGGTGTGGGGCGTGGCGTACTCAGCTGGTATCCCATTCTGTGGTGGAGGGGGGTACTGGGCCGGTGGGAATGGCTGGGCCATGGCTTCAGGGGGAGCTGGGGCCTCTTGGTTGCCCTGCATGGACAGATAGAGATAAGGACAAGGACAGAGGGAAGGAAAAGAGGAAAACCAACAGATTAATAAGGGTTAATTTGTTAGTGACTGGTGTAGTTGTCTGAGTCGAAGTGCAGTTTGTCAAATCTATGTAAAGTGTAAGATTATAATGTAGACTGATGAACCATTGCCTAATCAGACTATAGGCTTTGATAGGCAGATAGTGAGGCTAATGTTTCTCACCATTTGATCACGGACTGAAGCCACCTTCTGGCCATCATGAGACCCAAAACTTCAACAAATGTTATCATATTTATCATATTTAATCTATATAAACTTCACTTAACTATTAATTGTTAATTAGGGACAACTAAGAAACAAAATAGAAGTGCCTGTCCACATTTTGAAAATGGCAGGTTTACTCCAGTCTTGGGTTCTGAAATGGTCAAAGCCAAGACAATACTTCATACATTCTAGTTTGTTTGGAGCATACTGAGACCTTTAGCATATCTATCCTAATGAAAGAAGTGGGCTATCTAGCAGCCTGACAGGAAGGTCTGCTGACAGTACTTTACTCCAGAAACTAAAATCCCCTTACATATAAAGACGATTTAAGAATAAAATAAAGTAATATTACAGGAGCATTCTGAGAGCTGAATGTTTAAGGCAAATACCACATATCACATTGTTGCATGTCATACCTCCCTCCTTCTCCCCTTGTTTCCCATCTGCATCTATCATATCAAATTAAAAGTACTACTAGTAATAAAACAATAAAATAACAGCAGGATTTGCAGGATGTGAATAATTAATTTGAATCTGCTGCTTTACAATGGTTCCCTTCATACTACGATTAAATAAAAAGGCCAGGGGCCAGATGTATAATGATACCTATGCGCAAAAAACATGCATACGCCATTTCCTGCATATAAACTGGTATTTATAAGAGAAGATTTTATGGTGACACTTCAGGTGTAGACACCGTTTTCTAGTGATTAAATACAAGGTGAGAGATAGAACCTCAGAGTAAATCATTGTTTGAGTAGGTTGCGTTATTTGACAATTTCACTGATTGTGTTATTAGTTTTGCAATACAGTGTTCTGTAAAATGTCAGGCGCATTTATAAACTTGATTTCAAATTATTTATGAGTGATCAATTTTATGATTTTTTTCTTACATCTGAGCCATCATTTCCTTGTGTTAATGATCTTTTAATTTTATCCTGAACTGTGAAGGACTTTGTAAAATTTGTTTTAATATGAGCGCTATTAATTGATTATTGATCATCGTTCTGATGTTTATCAATGATGGCTGAGATATTGCTGGATGATGGTTCACAGGTACATCTGATGACTTAATAGCATTGGCACCATAAATAGAAACAGCCATGAATTGCAGTCACACATAATGACAGCTGCTTTGGTACTGCTGGAGATCTTCTGGGATGCGACACAACTGGAGAAAAATGCAATGAGTAGAACCGCGAGGTTCTACTCATTGACGTGTCTAATGAGTGCTGGATAAGTGTTGATGTGCAAATGGGTGTGTAAGGTTGTTTGTTATTCTAACTGTGGGAGTGGAAATGAGGCTTATTCCAGATTCCTTATAGATTTATAAAACAGACCCATGTGTACATGCGGCTTTATGTATCTGACAAAAAGAGTGTGTATGCATATTCCTGTCTTTGTGCATACACACAGTACACAGCGTTTTATGCATCTGGCCCCAGGTCTTTGTATAGGAGGATGGCGGGGGCATGATTGGCAGTTCGACGGAGGTGTTTTATGTGGGGATTGGAGGAGTGACAAGAGAAGAAGACGGGGGGAGGAGGTGAGAGAAAGTGACACAGTTAATCCGCGTACCTTCACCGAGTTAGAATAACAGCCATGCTTTGGTCAAAAAATCCTCACAGTGACAAGACTATGAGTTGACACATGGAATCATCAAACTACCTGTGCGTCTTTCAATAAACACCAAAAGAGATAATTAAATCAAATAAAAATGCAACAAGTGGCCTTGTGTGTGTGAGAGAGAGTGTATCCATTGTACATGGCAAGAGAAGAATATTGGCTATATTTGTAGAACAGAAGTCTGTTTGATCACAACATAAACTGACATTTCTTTGTGGAAGGATGTTCACCAAATACTCAAACACGCAGGGAATGACAAACACGTACAGCAAAGTAAAGTGTGCAAATTACATCCCTTAAAGAGATGAGAGAGATCAATTAACTGATACTCTTTTGATGAGAACCTCTGTTTTGGAATCTGTGTTTCTAATAAAACTTGGAAATTTCCTTCTCTTCCCCACTTTTCTCCATTTATACCTCACTTGCTTCAGTTGCAGTGATTCCTTGTTTCATCCCTGTTAAGGTGAGTGTCAGGCTCTGTCACCTCTGTCCAGGCTGATGCCTGTCAGATAATCACTGCAACCGATGATGATGAATCCATCTGACATATTAGCGCCTTGCCTTTTATTCCACGCTACTCCAAAACGTGAAGGGAAATGGCGTTACAAATTTTAAAATCAATCACTGCAGCTTTTTGAGGGGAGATGAGGCTCTGACCTTAGCTGTTTCCAATCGTGGTATTGAAGTTGGCTGTTCTTATGCATGGAGATTAATGGCGTCGAGCATAACAGAGCAGTTTGCCGATGGCTCCCTGACTGTAGCCACATCACTCCTGGCAGAGAGTCATCGTCAACTCCCCAGGCAGAGAGGCGTTATGCTCAATTTAGGGTTTACTTAGGCTCACTTCACATACAACTGAAGAAAACTATAAATCTCCAGCAGCAAATGAGTCAAGACATCAATAATGAAACAGGACTTTGTTGTGCTTGTTAGATTTTGATACGAGTGATGCTTTTTCAAACGCGTTGTGATGTTCTACCAGCTGAAATGAACACTCTGCTCGCCCTGTACAAATACACACATATAGACAGAGTCATACTTAACAGCTCTTTTCAAGCTTTCAGCCTGTTGTTACAAGTATTTCGTCTTTGCTCAGGTTGTGTAAACTTTTAACAATTATTGAAAGTAACAATTCTTACTTGTAAAAACGTCTTACCAATTGTAAAAAATGTTACTGATATATTTCCTTCTTTGATCTTTCAGTTTATTACAACTTGGTCTTGTTGTCATAGTTTTGTCTATATTTGTCCATGTCTCTCTTTGTAACACTGTATTCACCAAAGTCATTGCTGAGGTCTGAAATCACAGTGACACATTCAGACAGGCCAAGACAGGGGACAGTACAATTAAACGGTTTCATATGCATGATGACCCAGAGGGACCACACAGAGTGGCTGACATCAGATTTTTACGATTATTAGAGAGCTGAGGCCCTGACATCACTTCCTGTCTAGTCTCTGTTCAACTACAGTGGCAAGAAAAAGTAAGCGAACCCACAATTATAATCTTTCATGCCTTTATTGAACACACCCATTAAACATTTGCAGTGCTGGTGGAAAAAGTAAGTGAACCCTTGGATTTAATTACTGGTTTGGCAGCAATAACCTCAAACAAGCGCTTCCGGTAGCTCCGGATCAGACCTGCACAATGTTTAGCAGGAGTTTTGCACCATTCTTAGGATTCAAATTCTTAAGATGTCTGGTATGAATGGCTCTCTTGAGGTCATTCAAGAGCATCTCTATTGGGTTAAGGTCTGGGCTCTGACTGGGCCACTACAAAAGGCGTATTTTCTTTTTTTGGAGCCATTCTGTCAATGTTTAGGGTCATTGTCCTGCTGCATCACCCAACTTCTACTGAACTTCAGCTGGCGGACAGCCAATCTGATATTATCCTGTAGGATATCTTGATAAACTGATGATGGCGAGCTGTCCAGACCCCGAGGCAGCAAAGCAGCCCCAAATCATGATACTCCCTCCACCGTACTTAACTGTTGGGATGAAGTTTGCATATTGGTATTTGATGCCATTTTAACGCCATGCACCGTGCTGCGTGTTCTTCCCGTCAGTCCACAAAACATTTTCCCAGTAGCGTTGTGGAGTGTCATGGTGCTTTTTGGCAAACTTTAGATGCACAGCGGTGGATTTCTTTGGAGAGCAGCGGCTTCTTCTGTTGTGTCCTGCCATGGACATCATGTCTGTTATGTTTTGTGTATGGTAGACTCAAGAACAGAGATGTAAACCAGTTCCAATGATTCCTTCAGGCCTTTAGCTGTTACTCTAGGGATCCTTTTGACCTCATTGAGCATTCTGTGTTGTGCCTTTGGAGTCATCTTTGCTGGGCGCCCATTTCTAGGGAGAGTAGCCACAGAACTAAATCGTATCAATTTGTAGATGATTTGTCTAACTGTGGACTGAATATCTAAACTGTTGGAGATTACTTTGTAACCTTTTCCAGTTTCATGTAAATCAACAATTCTTGATCGTAGGTCTTCTGAGATCTCTTGTTTTTTTGGAGGCATGGTTCACATCAACAGATGCTTCTTGTGAACAGCAAACTCTAAATGTTTGAGTGCTTTTATAAGTCAAAGTAACTCAAACCTCCATTCTAGTTTCACTGATTGGACTCCTGAGTCCAATTAGCTTTTGCTGAAGTCTCGGGGTTCATATACTTTTTCCAACCCACACTGTGAATGTTTGAATGATGTATTCAATATGGACAAGAACAAAACAATAATTTGTGTGTTATTAGTTAAATTGGATTGTGTGTGTGTTCATTATTATAACTCAGATTAAGCTCAGACCGTCTATACAGACACATTTATACATAACTGCAGGTAATTCCAAAGGGTTCACTTACTTTTTTTTGCCACTGTAGTTTCTGTAAACTCAATATAGGTTTATTTAGGGTTTCTTTCATTGATTTATATGAAAGAATGAAATGTGTTCCTGGGGTTTACTAGCCATATAATAACAAATATGAGTATCAACTACACTGATAGCAGAATTTGAACCCTTTGTGATTTTAGAGTTATAAAGTTATAAAACTCTTAATTTCAGCTTGACTGTACATTCTTGACCTTGGAAACTTCACATTCTCCCGAGCACTTTTAGGGTTTCTTTAAAAATCCTCAACTCTCAGTCCTGTGACAACTGAGCAAACTCTGCAAAAATCTACTGGCGGTAAGTGGGCCATGAACTGAAATTGTTTTCCAAACACAAAATTTTAGCTCCCATTGCATTCTTCCAGTGTGGCAGTTTGTGTATTATACATCATCGCCATCTCTCTTATCTATGATATTTACCCAATCTAATCGTTCCAGCTTTTATGATGTAATTTGATGCTGTCTGAAAAATGTCTCCATTGTTCTCTCTGTTCTCCCACAGCCTGTCAAGCTAGTGACCTTTCACCCACCAGTCTGTGGGGTTGTGAAAAATTGTGTTTGTTAAAGGCTGCTAAATGCAGAAACACTAAATACACATGTTTTTCTAGGCAAATGGAGTGAACCACATTTTTACACAGTTGAGCAAGGTCATATTGTAGAGGTTTTCTTACCTCTGGAACTCTCAATTTCACTCCTATATATTGGCCTGATTTCTCTTATTGTTAATCTCAGTCTATGCAGGGTGGAGCTGTGGCCCGGGGTGAGTCTTGGTTCACTAAAACAAGGAGCTTCATCGATAAGCCTCCCTGCCTTGCAGCATCGATAAAGACCTGAGCAGATATATGGCCTCTGGTCAATACACACACTGGAGACAAGCACATACACTAACACAAACACACATACCACCAGCGAGCCATGAACAAAAACAGTCAAGTTAAATAATGGCAGCAGAATGTGAAGCGAGAGCTGCAGGGAAAGTGCTTTACCTGGAAGTTTTCTTTTTAATATGCCTAAATCATGAGCTGATGTGTGATACGTCTCTGCACACACATATCCACGCTCACATGCTGAGCTGGAGACGGTTTTGCTCTGCTGGGGTTTAGAAGAAGAAATAGAGGCTGAGGGAGAAAAAGAGTTAGAGAGAGCCAGAGGCAGAGTATGTGTGAGAGAGAGAGAGAGAGAGAGAGAGAGAGTGTTAGAGTCAGTGAACTTCCATCATCCATCAAAGTGACTGAGGCGCTGACACACTGAGACATCCCCAGATCCTTGTCGACAAAATGTGCTGGTAAATGATTTCTCCTATCAGCTAAATCATACTATCCATCCCTCTCTCCCTCCATCCTCTCATCTATCTCTCTGCATCATCAACCCGTCTCGCTCTCTCTCTCTCTCTCTCTCTTCCGACTTTCCCTCATTGAGTTTATTTCCCTTTGGCTCAGTGGAGCACCATGCATGATGTCTGATGGACTCCGGCTCCATTTATACATCAGGCACATGTATGATGCCCTCTCTCTCTCTCTCTTTCTCTCTCTCTCTCTCTCTCTCTCTCTCTCTCGTCAAGTCAAGCCACCATCCCAGGAAACAGAAATTGAAAAAGATATGGTTATTGAAATGTTACTTCTGTAGCTATAATAGCACAGCATAGAATATACCATCACCAATGAACTGTTAGTACATACATCCACGCATCTGACTCATATATATTGCTAGCGTGATTAGGGGTGTGCATAGATCTGCGTCACACAAACCCAAGTCAGACTCAAGACACAAATTTGGTGACTCCGGACTCTGGACAAAATCCCAAAGCACTTTGACTTTAAACTCGTGATCTGTGTCTTCACTTGGGCTAAGAAAGCTTGACTTAAGACTTAAAGAAGATTAAAAATGATGATAGAAGAACATGCACAGTGGATCATCTCTTTGTTTTCTAGATAACATATACTTTGTGTCAATCTGACAGTAGCCCATCACACTGTTGGTCAGTGTAGACACGAAACACCCCCAATTATCCCAATCAGATGTTAAGACTCTGCTGTGGTCAACAAAGAATGGACCACAATGTGCATTCATCTCAAGAATGAAATGCAGTGCTTGGTATTGACACACAGGACCCTTAGTAACATGTTGCCAATCCACTGCATTTTACACTGAGAGCCTGCACGGCAGAACTCGAGGAGACTGTCCTCACCAGAAAAACAACACTGTTGTTTACACTACTGACAAAGAATGGCCATTTTGTTTACCTTCATTAATTTAGTCTGACATCATGTTCGTGTTAGCCAGTTCCTCTTAGGGAGGGGTCGCATTCTGTTTTGTTTTACCATAACCAACCAGTAGTGAGTGAGGTATCTGCCCTGTGGTCGTCACTGTAGTCAACACAGAAACTTTGACAGTGCCTGCTAGAAGCAGTTGACGTTTGTCATGACGGCCGAAGAAATACAATAATATAAGTGTTGTTATTTCTGTACGTCAGTTTAGAAGAACTGGTACAGCACTTGTCAAGCTTGTCCATTTCGGATGATGATGCCCCCATTCTTAATCCTGCCTAAGATCTGACTGGTCCATTGTTTGCTCGGATGGGGAAACACCTGAATGAATTGTTTTGGTTCACATGGGTTTGTCAAGGATTTTCTGATGCACAGACATGGAGAATAGAGAGAGTAAGAAAAGAGAGAGATTGAAGGGCCAGCACCTCTCTATCTAGTCAGCAGAAGCATTCTGCGAGGTCAGATATTTCGACTACCTGATATGATTTGTATCTTCAGCCTGTTATACATTCCTCAGGGCAGGCAAATATGAAACCTGGACCCGTGCGATCCATTATAGTGTCGTTCTCATATCCACGAGATTCTTCAGGGGAGAAATGACTGGAGACACTGTACAATAAGTA
>JAVQJF010128503.1:0-18141 GCA_036023855.1 Gadopsis marmoratus
TCCCACCAAAATTGAAGACGATCTGTTTTAAGATTTTTTACAATTATTTTATTATATTTATTGTAAAGGACAGGGAGGGCTGAGCCCTGCTAGCCCATTGATACCAGCCGCCCCTGGTCCTGCGTCTTTTGTTCGGTAAGCTAAAGCCTTTGATTTTGGTTTAATATTGAAAAAGCTGAAACCCCTGTCTCGTGCTTTGTTTCAAGTACATTTTTCAATATATAACCAATGCCTGCTTTTTCCCCTGATCAAGTGCTTTGAGTTACCTAAACATAAAAACGTTATTAGGGGATATTTTAGGGAAAATTAATGAATCACAGTTAGTAAATGTTTTGCAGATACGTGCAGTCCAAACATTTTGCTTAAAACAAACACTGCTTGGATGAAAAATACCTAAGTTAGTAGTTACATTAATTATTAGACATTAAGAAAATGGTGTAATTTATATGATAAATTATACTTATATGAATAATATAAAATGATTGCTCATTTGCTTTTTTTTATTGTACTTTTTATAATTTTTTAGGTTCTTTCACCATTTCTCGTTCTCTCATTTTTGCTACTGTAACACCCAAATTTCCTCTTAGGGGGATTAATAAAGTGTTATCATATCTTATCTTATCTTAGATGAACAAAACAGGGCTTTTATCAAAATAAGATAATCTAAAAGCTACAGCTCTGGAAAAAATTAAGAGACCACTCGAGTTCAGCTTCTTAGGGGCTTTTTTGTCTTTTTTTTTTTTGCCATTTTCCCTTGTTTTAAATGAATAAATTAATCAATAATTAAATAAGATGCAGATGCAGGAGCGGTCAAAGTAGCGGCCTTTAAAATGTTATCAGTGAGATACTTTACAGACTTCTATGTGTTACTTTGGTCCCTTTATTTTCTTTTTATCCATTGCACTAATGAAGAGTAGACTTTGCGGACGAGGGGAGAAACAGAATATTAACCTAGTCTGAGATAAGAATGTACACACCACAACTAATCACTGTATTCTCTTTACAGACTTTAGGCTCTGCTGTTTGGTCTAGTTGTGCTGTTTTTTATCTAATGAACAGAGAAAAATACAGGGAGAGCAGAGGAATAAGAAATATGGTGCATATTTCTCATCTTTAATTCGTTTTCATCAAGGTTTCTTTTGTCAATCAATAGTTCAAGAGAGTTTTAGTGTCTCCTTTTGTTCCTTAGACTCGCTCAAGTCAAGTGAATACAATGACTATAGAGAATCTGAGAAAGACAAGCGACAGATGCTGTTGTACATATTGAAGGATTACTGTGGGTTGTCACATTGTTGAAAATAGTAAAAGGGCCTGATGAATACATGTGCTGTGCTGATTTTACTGTAGCAGCACAGGAACAACATTACAGAACCTCAGGCCTGCTGAATATTAGTTGTTGTTGAGCAATGTCACTTGAGAACACAGTGTGACAATTGATCCTCACTGTAGACATATTGATGTAAGGGTTAGATATTGTTTGTGTGTGTGTGTGTGTGTGTGTGTGTGTGTGTGTGTGTGTGTGTGTGTGTGTGTGAGAGAGAGATTGTGAAATGATAGATCAGATATAAATAGAGTCGAAGTCACACAGGTTAAGGGGGAAGTAAACCTGGGCTCATTTATTATGAATGACATGACCGGACCGCCTATGGCGACGGGAAAGGCACCACATGAGAGACTAGGAAAATGTAGAAGGGATAGAGGTTCATTCATTCATTCATTATCCATACTGCTTATCCCGAAGGGTCGTGGGGGGGGGCTGGAGCCAATCCCAGCTAACATTGGGCGAGAGGCTATAGGGATAGAGGTTTACTATGAAAAAAAAAAGAGGACAGACAAAGTCAGTACAACATTTAAAAGAGATGGTTGAGTATTCTTAGAAGCTGCATGTGATGATTAAATTATGGTTTATTTGGTAAGTAATGGGTTAAGCCCTCCAAACTGCAATCACTGTTAAGAGCAGGGTTCTTGGCTCAGTGGAAGAATTACAGCAACACATTTTGTTCCGTGGAACAACAGAAGGTCTTGTTGCCTCATGAGAGGACGTCAGGAGACATTGTTATGTAATATCTTCCTTGTCAAAAAACAAATTAATGCATTTTTCATCTTGGAGGGACTTCCTGTGGAATCAGCTGTTTTTGACAGCCAACTGCATGCTGTGCCTACTGTGAAAGCTGCACCCCATTTAATACAAAATGAAAACAACTACGTCAGACATTGGGGGCACAGTGCAGTAATCAGAATGACAATTGTGATAGCATCTGTCCCTTCGCAGAGGAAGTAAACAGCCGATTCACTTTCTTTATGAGAATAGTAAATTTCACCACAAACACTGTGGAAATGTCAGCACTCATTAACATTAATGATGCATAATGCTCTGAATCTTGTCAGCAATCAATGTAACATTATGTTTTCCTGTATGTATTACTGTATTAGTAACCTAGATATGTGTCTATGTACTGGAGCCAAATTTAGGTCTGACATTAAGGGGAGGAAAAGTGTCAAATGGCAATTATAGCAACACTTATGATAAGTTTTACAGGTTTTGAGTGGTTTGTGATGGCAGAATAAACGAAGGCCCATGTCACATGGTGATACATCTACAAACACAAGCATGTGTGTGTGTCGGAGCAGTCTCACGTTTAGCTTGTTCACACACATGACATGACAACCCCTAATTGGATATTTGGATAACAAGCTGACAGCTGATAATAGGTGTGTGCTACTGCAGATATGTTAAGCTTTCTGACTTGGACAATTATCTACCCACACTCTGTCATGCTGCTATGTGACATGATAATGTCACATAGCGATGTCTGATAATGTGCAATGTAACCAGTACGTTTCATTGTAATCTGCGAGAGCCATCCTTGTGTTTGCGTGCATGTCCATATGTCTATACAACCGACACAAGCACGTACAATATGTGCAGCTCAGAGGGTCTGTGTTGATCACAGATAACCATTCCTTATGAAGAACACAAACATATTCACAAGGTGTTATTTCTATCTACACTCTGTATCTCTATCTCAGCTTTTCAGTAGACAGCGTGGGGGGGTCCCACCCACCCACTGTGGGATAATAATTTATTTACAGTGAAGAGTGAGAGAGAGAGCATAAGGGGAAGTCCCAAATGATAACCCTTAATGAATACACATTTAATAGACAAAACTATACAGTTTGTTTGACAACAACATTTTCTTTTATGTGAATTGAACAAAAGGCGCTTATTAAAACTGCCCTGCAGCCATTTGACAGAGAAAAACAGTGCAGGAGGATTGAACGTCACAATGATTGTGAATGCATTTCCTAATCCTTCTTTTATTCACTTCTGACAGACAAATAGCTAAATGAGTCATGTGCAGTATTAGCAAACTGGTACTCTGTAAAGATTTCACTCTTATGCAAATTTGCAATTTCAGAACCCATGAAATAACTTAAAATCAGTGAAACCCTCATATGATGATGCTTCCTTATGGGAAACTGCTTATTGACAGGAATGTATTGACACCAAGTCTGATGCATTAATACACCAATAAATGCATTTGAAACCATATAAGTCAAGTTCCTCAAATTTAATTTTATTTCATATTTGTATGATAATATTTATTAATTTAATTAATAAAAATGTCAGTTTTATTTGCTTATTACTATAGCAAGGAGCATTAATACATCTAATCTCCAGTTGGACTTTGTATGTTATTGTATTTCTCCTAAGTCCTACTGAGCTCTGCAGCAACATTTACTCAAAATAAAATAGAATCCCTTCCACACATTTAGATAAACATGAAATTCCACTTGACTCTTACCGAATTCAGCAAAGTAAGAAAGTAAACCAAATGACGTCAGACTTAGATTACAGTAACTGACTTTCCAAGTAAGCCTCACAAATCTCACAAAGTAGTGTTATAGCACACCATCAGCTTGGCTATACTACAAATATTGAATGTTTCTGCCCTGATATTATAGTGCAGTCCTCCAAAGCATGCATCACACCCCAAACTAAGCTGGCTTTCTGCTCTTACTGTGCCATAACTGTAAAAGCGTTTTACTGCTTCATGTTCTATGTAAAAAAAATAAAAAGGAAACCGTTTTACGAGATGCTGTTATCATTACACAACATCAAGTCATCAGTTATCAGACTGAGAAGAAGTTGTTTGTAGCTGTCCAGCTTAGTTTGTTTAGTTGTTAAAGACTGTTACACTTCCATATCCAAAGGGCTCACTTTTAATTACTGCATGGAGGGACTAAATGTGCCGAGGTTTACAGTATATTTACCAGATTTTGTGATATTTGGTCATTCAAAATATTTTAGTTGGAATTCTTAAGTATTTAAGGTACTTAATTTAAGTTATTACTGACATTTAAAAGGTGATCATTGACGGTATTGTTTACACATATTTATAGCAAACTCATAGTTACCCATTTAATGTTGCCCACCTCTCAGTGTTTGGGTACCAAGATTCTGGTGTATCTTGTATGTGTAGTTGGTAGAGCACCCCCAAGAGGGAGGAAGGTGTGTAAGAGAAATTGTTTCTTTTCCGTATTATTTTGGACTAACATTGAAATAAATATAATGTGGCTTAAGTAGGCTATGTTATTCGATTTATTTTTACTTAAGTGAGGTTGAAGGTGTTTAGAGGTGCAACACACACTTGGACTAATTATGTTTCCTGTAAGTAGACAGTCACTAACTCAATGATAGAACAAGAGTGCACATGATAGTAAACATTACTATTGAGTTAAACAAACCTGAGGCGCTGTTCACAAAGACTGGTGGAGCAGAACAGTGCTACAGGTGTGACACGATCCACAAACACACAGATGCAGAGATATTCCAGTTTGCTTTGATACTGCTGGTGTTAAAACAAGGTAATAAAAACCTCCCATATGTGCTTGGCTTAAATTGACAGTTTAGAGGAAAACACTAACATCACTCATTTTAAGTACCAACTCCAATTCACTTCAGCTATCAAATCCAGTTTACAGTCATCAGAGCCAGTATAAACAAAATTATTCCTTTGAGCAGCCTTACTATCAAAGCATTCAGGAACTGGCTAGCAGTTCTCAAGGTTATTGCCTGAGAGGAACAAGAGAGCTTTAGACGAAATGAAAACCACTCCGTTTTCTTTGATGGATTAAGACTTCAAATGGAGAAGGTACTCCGTCAGTGGAATGAAATATTTCATGGAATTTCAACTCAAGAATGTTCCAGCAGACTGTAAAGTCGCTTTCAAAAAAACATCACATACTGAGCACATAAGGAGCATAAATATACTTTGCAAATGAAATCATATGTAATATTATAAATGCAATAACTTTGGGATGATTCACTTAGGATAGTGACGAATGGACAAAGTCTTATTTTATTTATTAATTTTTATTATGTGTCTTCTAGCCAGGCTAAAGTTAATTTGGGGGTTGTTATGATCGGGGATCGCAGGCAGCGGGGACAGGACCCAAAAATGCAGACAGCACAGGAGCCCGGTAGACAGATTGGAAATTTATTGAAACAAAAAGACACTTGAAGACTTGAAAAAGAGTTCAAGTCCAAAACCGAAAACATGAGGAAACTCCAAAGACAAACAGAAAATGTCCAGGCAGGCAAAAAAACATAGAAAGGTCGACGGCAAACCGCACACAGGCATAACCGTCCCGCAAACCAAACACAACGACAGTGGACCGACAAAAGACAAGTGAAAGAGACAACACATGTACACACAAGACTAACAAGGGGATCAGACACAGGTGAACACAAGAGACCTGGTGAACAGAATCAAACTCAGCAGAGAGAACTAACGAGCACAGGAAACAATGACCACATAAGGAGAAACCACACAAGGGAAAGAAAACAGACATTCCAAAGGACAAGACCTCAAACTAAACCAAGAGACACAGAGCACAAGTCCACAGGGCGTGATAGTTTTAAGGACCTGGAGGGAGTTAAAATGCTATAATGTAAACCTACACTTTTGGGCTATTTTACAGGCAGTTTGCAGCGTTTTTAGACTTAATATATTTAAATTCGACTGCCTTTAGGCCAACTACAAAAAAGAAAGATAGACAATATGTACATGCAAAATAAATATCACAATGTTAGCATTGTTGTTGTGAGCATTTTAGCATGGTTGCATTAGCATTTGGCTCAAAGGGCAGCCTCTCAGCTATAGACTCTTAGCCTTGTTTTTATGATTTATAAAGTAGTTTCTCTTTTGTTGGTAACTTTGTACCAGTAATGTAAAGCATATCGTACTATTATTGTAAACCTTTTTATAATGCTGGTTTCTAAGCCAGGGCGTTAACTTTTCATCTTAACAGGACTGCCAGCATTTAGGACGACTGTCCTGGGACTGTAGTTTATTATTCTTATTTAATGCAATCCTAAAACATAATCACCCATGCAGTAATTATCCAATGGGATACCTTACCTTACCTATTTGCTTAGTTAAATCCAGGTGGTGACTTTTTTTTTGGCTGGCAGTGTATGTTGATATAGAGGCTTTGGGTAAATTAATATTCTTAGAGAATTTCATATTTAGCAGCCTTTATACACACACACACACACACACACACACACACACACACACACACACACACACACAGGGACCAAGAGACAACCATCTCATTCTTAATTGAAAGATGTAATCTTGCAAATGGAAGTCATGAAACATTCAGAGAGAGAGTGAGAGTGTATGTGCGTGTGTGTGTTTGTGTGTGTGTTTATGTGTGTAAGTCTCAAGAGATTCACTCAGAGACACTTCTGTCTGAATGGAAAAAACCCCCACTGGTGACCTCCCCCTCATCTCCTTTTATTCTCCCCTCTCCCTTTTTATGCTCACTCACTCCATTCCCTTCTTCTTCTCCCCTTTGTTCTTGTCCTTATTCTCCCTCTCCTTCTATCCGTCTACCTTTGTCATTCCCAACCACTGTCCCTCTACCTCTCCCATTTCCTCTTCCCCCTACAACAACACAAAATAAAACAAGAAAACAATCTAACATATTACACATATTATGACTTTAATGGCTAAATTTACTTCCGGTCATTATACAGTTACAGTACAACTGCAATATTGTTCTGTATGTTCCAAGTTATTCCCTACACGGACAAGGTAACTGTCCGTGTAGGACAGTTTTGTGTCAAGTTACAGTTTTGTGTTGCAGAATCCATTTTACACCATACTATATATGAAAATATTAACAAAGAAATGACTGATTGGTGGTATAGCCACTAACGCAGGAGGTTTGTACAAACAGGTTGAGACAAGAACCATATTTTCCATTATTATCATGTGGCTCTGTCACCTATGTAGCACCATTTCTTGCTCTGAGATTTACTTATTATTTTAGGTTATTTTTGAAGTGTGTTTTAGGCTCTAAACCTAGCTCATGTATTCATACTAGAGTTAGTCATTTCCTACATTTCCTATAGTCTACTTCAATTGTTTTTGTCTTATATTTCCTGTTTCAACACTCTCTGGAGAAGAAGCACGACTTTAGTCAGTCTGAAGTAGCCATGCGGTCTGTGAACACTGAGATGATTCAATTTGTGTGACTGCACCTTCAGTCATAGTATGCCTTGTGGGAAAGGTGCATTATGGTCTACTGAGGCTACTATTGACAGAGAAATTGGTGTCTCAACCTGTACTACAGTTGATTTCTATCTGTGTTCTGGTTGAACCTTAGTAACGGAGAAGGCAGCAGGTAGACAGATAGAAACAGAGAAGGATGGGCTTACAGTAGAAGACAGAACAAGGATAGACAGTGTCACTGATTAGTCCAACTGATTGTGCCACCCATAGTCAAGGAAAGTAATAGTTTATTTCCTCCCTTGCCAGCAATGAGTGTAAAGGCATTTTTCTTTCTTTATCTTTTATAAATGCTGGTTGTGGAACTGGGAGTTCATTCTGCATAATGACACATAGTGTGTGTACAATCTGTCCTGCAGGTTTGCTTTGAATGAAGGAAGAGATTCAGTCACAATTAAGGAAAATTACATATTACATAAATTACAAAACTAAATATCTGGTGACTTTTAAGCCAATATTAACACTACGGTATGTACTTGTATCTGATGGGCAAACACATAGAAAACTTGAATGAAAATGTGCACAATTAAGGTTGGCACAGGCTGGCATGTGTAGAATTGAGCTGACGATGACTGAACAGCTTCCCTTTTGGAGAATCTGCCTGCTAAAAGTTTGAGTAAGCTTGAAAGTGTGTGAATGAGTTTGCAAACCCCTTGACGTACTTCACATCCCCCCATCAAAAAAAAAAAAAGTGAATCTGGGAATGTATCAGACAATCTGTCAAATAGAAAACCGAGAGATTGTTTCAGAACACATTTCTGGCATGTGTATTCAGTGTGGTGTATGGAATTCAATCAGACGTGAACTCACACATTTTGCAGTGACTCTATGCATAGTACTGGCACACGCACACAATCACACATTTAATCCTTCTTACTCACACATATACACACACGTGCATGCACAAAAACCACTGAGTCTATATTTCAAGACAGAATCCCAGCTGTGTGCGGCGTGTGAGTTCAGGAAAAAGGACTGCCTTTGATGCTCCCTGGGAGGGATAGGGAAGATGTAGGATGAGGTTGAAGCTGTGATGATTTATTTGACTGAGTATTCGTTGGTGTGGATGTGGTTGGTTGAAATGTCTGCTCATGTATGAAGTGTCTAGTTGGGGCAGTTGACTCTGAAATGGGTATGAAGAGAGACACGGTAAAGCAATAAATATCAAGTGAGCCTGCATTATATCCCCAAGCAAAGGGACAACTAAGGCTTATTGGAGTTGTTAATTTATCTTTTGATTATCTAAGTAACTGTCAGTCATCTAGGTCATAGAAGGTCACAAATATTGATAAATGCCCATCACAAACTACCGCAAGCAAAAGTGATGTCTTGATACTCCTGAGAACTTGGATTCAAATTTTAGTTTCTCATTCAACATGCAACACAGATAAGATAAAAAAAAAAACCCATCCTGTTGTTTATTAAGCATTTACCATTCAAAAACTTTGGCAAAATAAGCAAACAACAAGAAAAACAAAAAGAACCCATCCAAACTTTGGCAGAAAATTTGTCATCCATCCACACATCATAAGAAGGGAATTGAGATTAAAGGTTTTCAGGGTCTTTAAAATTTACATTTTCTTTGACCAGCCCTCAAATAATCCGAAGGTGTTAGGTTCCAGAGAAAAGCAAGCTAATGCTAACCTTTCAGAAGCTCTCAAGGAACTGGTTTTGTGCATGTGTCGCCCGTTTTCCATTTGACTGCTAGAGGAGAAAATTCACTGTCAAACTGGTACCTCTGCAACTGTTCACCTTTCCAGTTGAAACAACAATCGGCTTAAAGAGTTGTCCAACCAGGTTCGGCTGCAGCCACTGCTGCTGACATCAGCACCGAAGCCAGTACCTGAAACCCGCGATGGATACTTCAAAAGAAGACAACCTATCAGTTACTCACCCCTTAAATAAACAGAAGGAAAGTAACGAATCAATGGGTTTGAGAGCTAAGAAAAAAAGCCATATACGATAACAGAGTCACTTTGCTGCCTGTGAGCGAGGGAGCAGGAAAAGGGTCATTAAATGAGTTCATCAGGAGGTGGAACACTGTTGCCACAAACAAGAAGAGATTAAGCTGTTTAAATGAAACACTGGAGCTTACCAACGTGCCTCCATGAAACACACATGAAAGCTTTGCTCAGTGAGAGCCACCACACAATAGGCACAAATTCGCTGCATGGCCACACACCCTGAGGAAAGTGCCGCACCTGCCTCGGCGGGGGAGCGCCTTCATTCAGATGTGGCACTGCTTCTGCAACAGAGGGAGCTGTTTTTTCTGTTGGAAGGCAAACTCACTAGAAACCCGCAGTTTGATTTGACTTCACTGCAGGTATTGGAAATGCCCAAAGTCATCAGCAAACTCTTTTTTCTTTACTCCGTCACATGAGATGAAAGGTGGAGGCGGGGTTGTCCTTGACTGCCTCAATGATCTGTACTCAAAGGAAGCAGAGATCAAGCCGGGTGAAAAACAGCCATATTATATATGACCAGTAATGATTAGTAGCAAATTACATTCGGGGCAGGGCACATGGAAGACAGAGACAGGGAGGAGAGCACATGAGGAGGGGAGAGATTTGAGAGATAAACAAATTGAAGCATGCGAAGCAGCTAAAATGTCACTTTTGGAAATGTAATGATGGTCCACAAAGGAGTGACAGGGAATTTGGAGGGACAGACAAAGAAAAGCATTCTGAGAGAATATGCGGCGTGTGATTGAGGGAGAAGATCACACTGGGAAGAGGCAAATGAAAATGAGCAGAGTAAGAGCTGTTGAGTAGATAATCAGAGTTCGTTCGGCGAGAGGAATTGGGAGCGAGACAGTTGTGAAGATGGTCAAAACAGAGGGGGGGTGAGAGTAAAAGTGTGATCCAGAAAGGGATGGGGAAGGGGTGGGGATGCGCTGGGCAGAGACAAGCTCAGAAAAGGGGGCTCGTCTTCCGCTCAGCTGTGTGTCTTGGCCGGCTGTGAAAAGCAGTTCTCTTCCTGTCAGCACAGGAAGCCCACAGGGCGCCATTGTTCCAGACTAGGGGAGAGACAGGGGACAGGGAGAGCGACGGACAGAGGTTTGAATATTTTAGTGGAATTATTGACGAATTTTAAATTTCTGAAGGTTAAGTGAGAGTTGATATTCAAGTCATGCTGGTTTGCCTCATACTGCCATACTACTCATTTTGCCAATACCAGGCAAGTCTCATGAAGTCTAATAAGAGACTGATTTGTGTTTGTTGGATTGATCCACAGTCAAAATCACCATGAAGACAGAATGAGGCTTCCTTCAAGCATGACAGTTGCTCACAGTCATCCGCCCCTATCCCTATTTAAATTATTGTCCTCTTTTTGGTCACAATTGGCCCTAATGCCAGTCAGAGATTAGTAGCCAAGAGTCTGCAGCGGTGACTGGTTCTCCTCCAGGGAAATGGCTCTTTCAAGCTCTTTCAGTGAAATGACAAAATCTTTCATTTCATTTCACTTGGCTTTTTTAAAAGTAATTGGGCAAGTAACACACTCAGAAGACCTGGCTCAAATAGTGGTGCACAGCTGTGTGTGTGTGCTGGTGCAAAAATGTGAATTATTTCTCCTGACTCATTCAAACACTCACATTAATTGGCCCAAATTGCACATTACAAGATTACAGACAGACAATAATAAACTTTATTTATTTACAATGACAGATAATCTTATGCCTTTTTATTGATTTTTTCATTATTCAATTTATCCATTTTACATCTATTTATAGGATGATACTTTTCTTTTTTTGTTTTTTGGTCTCCAGGGAGGCTAAAGGGTTAATGTAATAGGTTTGGTTTATCAACCATTGAAAACAACAATTCCATTATTCCAGCTTGTCCAGAGAGTAACTGCTACATATTGCTTTTGAGATCGGTTTCACGCAGTCTGAAATCTCCAGTTGAGTATTTTCCCCATAAAGTACAACCCTGTGGCCCCATTACACTAACTGTCACTGCACTCTGTCTACCATAGCGACGTACTGTCACACATGCATTGGTTTTGTTTGTGTGAGAGGGAGAGACACACAGAGATGAAGATGTGACCATAGGAGCAGAAAAAATGTGAGCTTCACATCAGTTTATTTGTTGATGTGTTTATGCATGTTTAATCCTGAATGTTTACATGACTGCACTCAATAGCCTGTTCCACTGTCCAATAGTACATCTGCCCTGCTCCATTTACTGTATGTGTGACCTCTATGATATGTCTTCTGTTAAGTTAATTTCCTGGAGCTGGTCAGGTTTGTGGTAACAGCAGGTTTATTCCACATCTGCATCAGTGACAAAGACAACAGTAGTGTGGAATGGTCATCTCTTGTGGACAACAGTGCATGCTGCGTCTAGTGGCAAATCTTCTGTTGCTTTTAGGATTACCCTGGGAACTGAAGGACCAGAACCTCGTATGAAACACTAGGCAGGGCAGAAGCCAACCACGAACCTTGAGGCGGACGGCCCAAGGACAGGGCCAAGGCCAAACAAAAACCTTCAGATGGGCGACCTGGAGGCCGAGGCCGAGGCCGAGGCCGAGTCCGGCTGTTGAGCTGGTGAGACCAAGAGCACTGGAGGCTGTGGCAGAGGCTCAAAATAAGACAGGTGACTCACAAAATGGTCCATTGGACATGACAGCAAGAGTCTTAACTTCTGCTAAACTGATTTAATACCTTTTAATACATTTTAAGACCCTGCGGATATCCTGACATACTTTCATTTGTGACAAAGGACAATATTGTGGAATGGTCATCTTTTGTGGAGAACAGTGCATGCTCGTCTAGAACGATGGCATCATGTTAATGTTAGCTAGCTATACTGGCGAGATTTGTACCGGCAATAAATCACGAATGGTTAACTTAATAAAAACATGGCGAATGTGATCTAAGACAAATAATATACAACCAAATAAAGCCAGCTAAACGTTTACGTGCTATTCAACTTAATTAACATTATTTTGTCCACCTGGTGGTAAATCCTCTGTAGCTTTGAGGATTACCCATAATCCTTTGCTATCACTACATAATGCAGGCACAAATTTACAACAGTAGGTGGCATAGTTGTCCCATTTAGCGGAATTAACCTGAACTTTTTTAACTGTGTTACATATGCACATTTTGCCTTCCATATATGCTGTAGTTTAACATTTTCCTTTTTATTTTATTTTTAGTAACCACAATCATTCCCTAAGTAATACTAACTACTACTTGATACATGTAGATATTGTAGAAAGAAACATTTGATATACAATGGCATTGGGTGTGAAAAATTATCATTGAACATTATTTGGGGTTTTACAGAATCATCCAATATCAGTGTTCTTGTCTGGTGGGTTGCCTTTGTTCATGCTTTTTTGATTCTACTGCTTTACTCCACTTTTCTTTTTTTTTCCTTCCCACTCTTCTTTCATCTTTTCCTTTCCCATTCCTTTCCTTGTTCTTCTCAACTACCATTTTCTACTATCCAACTCCCTGGTCTACATTTCTCTCCATCATCCTAACTCCCTCTTCAACCCTGTTTTGTTCCCCTTATTCTGTCCTGTTCTGCCCTTTTGTCTTCAACTCTCTTGCTCCCCCTTTTAAGCCATCCTTTCCTTTAATATTCTCTATCCTTATTCCCATTCTCCCATCTCATACTTTGTCTGCTCTGCCCCGTTCCAATTTCTCCTCCTAGTTCTTCCTCTCATTTCTGCAACTCTATTCCTCCATTGCCTATGCATTCTTTGCTTCTTCTTTTTCCATTTACTCCACTCCACTCCTACCGCTACTCCTCCCCCAACACCCGTCAGCACTGAGTTGTAGGGTAGCCATCCTCTGCCCATTCACCCCAATGCCTTTACAGTAATATTAAGCCACACTATCCACAACTGTGTCTGTTTTACTCATGGATGCTAATGTTAGAACAAAACACCTCAGGCAAACTTCTGAACATTCTTGAACACTAATTCTAACTAGTTGCTATCTATCTATATTAATATGTTGCACCATAACAATGTCAGTGCGGGTTTCACTTGATGCAATGGCTCCTATTTTCAGCCAATCTTCTGGTGTTCAGATGTATCCACAGCAGGGGATTACCATGCTGACCTTCACAAAGTGTTGCAGTTCCCACCCTCAAATAAAATGCATTTACATCACAGTGATTGATTTAGTGTGTTGTTATGCAGGTAAATAAACAGAAGGCGCCATTCAAGATAAGTTAAAATTTCTGTAGTTTTATAAGCTGTTATTTTGCCTTTTACTTTCACCTAAGAAATACCAGCCTCAGCTTTCTTACATACTATTGCTTTCTGTGATATCAGCTGTCATGAAATATACTGCATTACCTGCTATTTACAACAGATCGCAGGACCAAAAGCAATGTCTTTATAAGAAATTGCATTTTAATAGCATGATATTCTTAGATGCTATTGTGAGCTTCATGCAGTGGACTGCATAGTAGAGTGCTGCTTGGGCCCCAAATTTCTGTCCAAACCCAACCCGAGCCCAGGATGCATGAATATTTACCATACGTATGTGTGTCGTTGTCGTTTAAATAACAAACCCCAGCACTGAATTTGAAGCACCATGTGAAATAGGCTAGCTGAGCTGGTGTGATTCCATCCGCCATAAAACAAGAAGAGCTGGGAGACCTGAGCAGATAGAGGGATGTAGATCTTGAGTCTATTTACTGTTCCACTTCCGGAGTGGAAGGTGGCGGTAATGCACCAAATGGATGCCAACTGCTATAAAACTACAAGAAGAAGAAGAAGAAGTGACAGAACCCAAACCCAAGCATAAGTTTTAAATGGCCCGACCTGTCAGTATTTGCAGGATGGTATTAAGCAGTGCAAGAAAAAAAAATGACAGAAAAACATTTGTTGAAAGTGATTTACTGTAAACTGTAGTTACTGTAAAGTTCTTCTGCTTCTGTTAGCACAATTAATTTACTGTGTCACATGTCGGATCTTAATTCTGTTTTACTGTAGCACGGCTGCTGTACGTGTTAGAGTGGTGTTGACAGCCACACATGCATGTACACCCACATACAAGGCCTACACATGCACACACCACTGCCCGTTACCCCCCATTATCATCATGATCATTTATTAAACGTGGCTTCCTCCAGAACGAGTGAGACTACAAGTGAGGGAGCTCAGGGGAAGGAGGGATTGCTTTCTTAATTAAACGAGAGGAAAAAAGAGAAGGAGCATGGCGCCACAGGCTGGGCTCCTTTGAATGAAAAACATTTATCTCCTTCACTGCATTCCCCTGCTCCTCGTTTCTCCCTCTCTGAGTTGGCTTAGTTACTCTGTGGCAGCGAACAACCCAGACACACACACACACACAGACACACACACACACTGCGGTGTGCTGCGGCTCATTTTCTTTGTAGAGGTGTAACATGATCATTGTTTCTTCCCAAGTCACAAGAAACCATGCTAAATTATATAACGGTAACCATTCTTGAACACCTGCCAAAATTGGCTACATGCACTGTTAGTCTCTCTCTCTTTCTCTCTCTAACACACATACACACACACACACACGCAGCAGTCATCAACTGAATGTCAACATGCATGCATACTAAAAATGAAATAAATCAACTTTCAGATACTACCTAATACTCACCTGACCTGTGCACTCTTTTCCATGATGCCTTGTGGAAACATGTTGCAAAAATGTTACACAAGACCTTTAAAATACAATGGTTGCATATTATTTTGCATATATTTACAAATTAAAACATTAGGTTATGAACTTTAACTTCAGTGACAGGAGGAGCACTTGAATGGCTCTACAGTTCTGAGAAATGCCCTTTACAGTGCAACACTGAAAAATGTACAGTACCACAGCAGACAAAAAAGGTGCTCTGACAGTCTGAAGAAGGTCTCAGGGAGGCTGCATCACTTCGCTCCCCTGCAAACATGTAATGCAATTTCTCTCTGCTTTTCCTAGTGTGAGGTGGAGAGAAGAAAAGACATGATGCTGAACTGCATGTCTCCTCACTCCTCACAGTCTCCTCACACCACAGTGAATCCGATGAAGACCCAACGGATTCACTGTGGTGTGAGGAGACTTCTGCTCCTGCAAACAAAAATGAATTGCCGCTTGAAACAAAGTCACATAAATGAGATGCTTATTAAGCAGTGCTTGCAAAGAAGCCTGTTCCATGAACATTCTTCTTCGCATACAGTGGGTCTTCATGGTTAGGTGTTATTGTCTCCCAAACAAACAAGCATGTCTCCTCAAAATGACAAGTATCTTGGGTTGACTGATAATGAACTGGTGTAAAATATACTCACCTTTTTGGCTGAATTCATAGACAAGTGCAAAAGCTGTCTTGACAGAGAGGACCTTAAATGAAATCTACTCGATTTACTCAAAGAGGACTCTAGACAGCTTTGAGCTCCACCGGACGTTCCCACTGAGGGGATTTAAACACACTCTGTGTCCTCTGCCTTAGTCCCTGCAGGAAGCATATTAGGATAAAGTGACTGAACACAGCCCTTTTGCCAAACCTGACATGGCATGAGGAAGATGACACATATACCTGATAGTAGAATGCAACAAGCCTCTGTCCAGTAGAGGTTGGAATAAAACTATGTGGAACTAATTGAACAGGACAGTGGGGAGATCCTATTGTCACCATAACACTTTTAAAAATCCATCAATTTAGATTTTTAGGCAGAAATGGTGTGTGCTTTAGAACTAGAACAACCCTAAATTCACCTGACTGGTCCACTCAGTGCCCAAAGCACAAGTGGCTGCCCCCAGCTGTCATGGCCTATTGCTCCTTTCATCTGAGAAAATGCTTCCCAGAACTAGGGGGACTGGCCAGGTTGACAGCATCAGTAGTTGAGTCACTCGTCTCATGTGCTTATGCGTTTTTCTCACTCCCCCTGCCTGATCCTCACCATCAGGGGGCATATTGGATGTGCCAGGGAAACGCATTGAACAGCTTTCAGCGATCGCAGCTGCCCCCAAGAATGGACTGTTGTGTTGTGTTGATGGCCCGCCTCTAGATATGACGTCCACACTGACGATGGGAATGCCCGGGAAATGGAAGGCCGTCAAGGAGCAAATATTCTCAACACATCCTAACCAAACACATCCTTGTAGCAAAGGAGTGTTGGAAGATGAAGACGACACTAACAATCCCATCCGTCATAGGTTGATGTTGCAAGTCCTATCAATAGGTCACACTCCACCAATTGATTTTGCCATGTTTATCCCATTTTCACCCAATCATGGATGTGTAAACACTGATACACAGAAGGACACTATTGTAAGAAGTGTTGTCCTGCCGACGTTCCTGCAGTTTAGCGGCAGATTGACTGCTGTAAAAGCAGTTAGTGCAGTGTCAGTGCTTGGGGCACTTGGGGCACACAATTCACGTAGGCCATCATAGAGGGAGGCACCAAAGCAAGGTAGGGGGAGACAGTCATTTTAGGCTTCAGTAGTCATAGATGGGTGACATATTAAAGGAAATCCCAAAATAAATTGTCTTAGTGAGGGGTTGGGTCACCTCTAGAACAGCTTCAATGCATCTTTGCAGCAATAATACAAGTCTATGATGTCTATTGAAGGGACGAATACCATTGTCCTAAAAGTGTGACATGTTACAGGAGGACCCAAATGCAGGACACGGCACAGAGTAAATGAGAATCCATGCTGGTTTATTAGACACGAAAGGGCAAGATTAGAGGGGAGCTGATGAGCGGAAAGAGGCCCAACAAAGATGAGGGGAAGGTTGATGCGGAGGAAGGCGAGGCTGGCTGAGGTAGGAAGGCAGGCAGGACAAAATAACCACACAGGTGAGTGGAATCCAGGAAGATGAACACGAGTACAGGAAAGCAGGATTAGGACCAGCAGAGGCGAACACAGGTTTACAAAGATCACCGCCGGAGGACTTGCTACCCAGTGAACCGAAGCAAAGATCTGGCGAGGCGTAGATGGCAAACCTGGGTAGAAATACTGCAGGCTGATGAGTAGATGGATGACGGGTGTGCTCGACTGATTGCAGGAACGAGGCAGGAGGTTTGCAGATGACAGCCTCGCCTTCCCGGTTGACACACACACACAAACACACACAAGAGAGACACAGCACACAAGAGGGAGGGAAAGCACCAGAAACATAAGGGAAAACGATGAGCACGGTGGAACTGTGATAAAATCATTTTCAGTAAATTCTTACTATGATCTATGATCATACTATGGGAAATTATTATTTTCTGTTTACTATTGCTGAGTCAGCATTCACACTAATAATAGAAAACTGAATAACAATAGTGTGAATGCATTCACACTAATAAATGAATAGTGAGAGAGAGAGTATCTGAGAGAGGGAGGGAGAGACATAAACCAAAATCAAATAAAAATGAGATAGTAGAGATGGGTGAGAGAGAGAGAGAGAGAGAGAGAGAGAGAGAGAGGGTTCTACATAGTAGACCACTGACTGATGGTTGGCCTTTAGCTCCCCACTACATCCGGAAATAACTAATTAAGCATGGTCTGTGTGTGTGTGTGTGTGTGTGTGTGTGTGTGTGTGTGTGTGTGTGTGTGTGTGTGTGTGTGTGAGTATATGTT
>JAVQJF010128517.1:0-119978 GCA_036023855.1 Gadopsis marmoratus
TCTTATTTTTTTATTCTTTTATTTATTTCTCTTTATATTTCCACATTTATTGTGATATTCTTTTATTCTTTTATTTACATATTTATTCTTTATTGTGGCACTCCTATCATTCCATAACGGTGCCTTAAGGACTTGTCGCGGATACTGGGGAGCTGATGGGGGAATTGGGAGCAGGTGGAAGGTGGGGAACACACTGAGAACTATTGCAGGACTAGAAGGGAACGACAGGCTCTGGAGTAGCTTGTGCTTAGTGTTTTGGTGCTAGGAAGGAATTAGCTACAGGCTACATTAATTTTATTGTTTTGTTGGAAAATGACTTATTCAGAATTGTAGGAGCCCACGCTGTGTATTATAGCGTGTCAGTTCCAATTGCACTGCTGCAGGACTTACAAAAAGACGCCACCACTGGCTGATAAAGTCTGTCGGTTGTGCAGACAGTTGCCATGGAGACCATTTACATGATGACATATGATCAGATAAAGCAATAAAGCGGCCCGTCCCTGGGTGGGCTCGAACCACCAACCTTTCGGTTAACAGCCGAACGCGCTAACCGATTGCGCCACAGAGACTCGTCTGCATGACTCAGGTGTGACGTCCGTTTTCAGGCTCCTCCCACAGGCAGAGACAGACAGATGGACAGCCGTCAGCCGTTTTTGTCGTTGATTCTGTTCACATGAGCCCGTGAAAGGACGGAGGTTAGATCTTATTTCTGTGACCGACTTAATTACTCCGCAGCCCTCCCTCTGTAGTGTGTGTGTGTGTGTGTGTGTGTGTGTGTCGACTCCGCACGAACATTTAATTAACAAATGCTTCAGCACATAAAGGCGTCGCACGGAAAACACAACTTCTTCCAGAGGTGACAGGGGTTTAGATGGAGAAGTTGCGGGAACTGAAGTTCCACAGGAGGTTACGCCACAATCTCAACATCAAGAGCCGCTCGATCTCTGTCCTGTCTGTTAAGTTGAGGCCACGCCCCCCCCCCGGCAAAGCCGATCCAATCATGTCGGGCCCTGTCCAATGTGAGATTGGATGTAGGCCAATCACACCCTCCGGGGCCACCGCCAATCAGACGCTTCCTTTCCATTGTGAGATTGGATGAATGAAACAAAGCTCAAACATACACCTTCAGCTGTATGTTAGTCACCCTTGCAGGGATAGACGCTAAGACTTTCAAGCAACCAAGCCCCTAAATTTGGTGGCCAAAGTCACATTTTGGTGGCTGAAATGTAAAGTTATGTAAAAACAACCCAGAAGTGGCAATTTAACGCCACTTAACAACCTCACTTAACTGTGACACTTCAATAAATGAAAAGACATTAACAGAACGGAAATATAGTTTTATATGAATTCATTTCAATTGAAAACTCAAGTTCTTTGTAAACATATGGTGCATATATTCTCTCAGTCTCTTGGTTCACAATCTCGCTTCCTCGCGCAGGAACAATGATAGAATATTGAACTAAAAGGTGGAAAGAGTTTGTGGAACTGTAACGTTCCCTTGGCAAAGGCTGGCAGTGTAGGGCGCCACCTACATGGAGTATTTGGTGGCCAGAAAGTAACTTTTTTTGGCCACGGCCCATGTCGAACCCTGCCCCTATAACTTTACACTCAGTAGAGTACATTACTGTAAAAAGGTGAGGAGTTGATGTTTGCTGCCCCCAAGTGACCAACAATTTCCATTATTGCAGGTTTATCAAAACCTGAAACTTAAAAATGGCAATTTGTGGTTCTACAGGGAGGTACATGTCAGGAGAACTGCGGCTGCCCTGCAACCTCACAAGACTGCCAGAGGCCACAGGTGAGTTTTCCACTAGATAAACTAAAATATTTCTCTAAAATTATCAAGAGCCACCACGCAAAATAGTGAAATAGGATGCAAATGCAGAAAGCAACCTTGCACCAATACTGAAGTCTGGCTTAAAATGCCTTAAAGTCGATGAAAAAGAAGGAGACTGATGATTATGGATGATGAGCTGCGGTGAAAAGATCAGAAATGAGCGGAAACACATTAAGAAATCATGTGCTATCAAGTCAGTTGTGTGTCGCGTGCCAGATGGCTCTGCTGATTGCTGATCACACACACCCTACTGTCAACACACTCAATCATGTGACATCCTCGCCTACCGTGCTTACACTGCACACGTGCACACTTTTCTAATCAAGATATTCAACCGTACAGATGCCAGAAAACATATGGATTCATTGGCTCAAACGCACAACCCTCGCCTTTATCAGCCTGCAGCGGCCGAATCGACTGCAAGCCTCCACCTACGGCCTTTTGTGTGCTGCAGCTCAAAGCGCGCCTCAAACGTCTCTCTGCAGTCCACCACCCTCTGACCCCCCATGCCCACACAGGAGCTTGCATCTAAAATAAAACAAACGAATACGTTGTTCGGTACAGAGTGAAGCCCACTCAATGCTGAAAGAGAGGGAATGGAGTGGAAACCTCCCAGGGAAAATGTGTGTAGTGCGTGGTTTCTTTCTCCGTAGTATCGAGCACACGGGTGAATTTGTTGCCTTTATGGATGCATGTACGTATTAAGGCGCTGCTGGCTCCTCTGCGGATTGAAAAACTCACACTTGGGGTGAAGAAACCCCGTTCAAAAACACTGATTTCAGAAATACTGAAAATGTTCCTGTTTGATGTAGTTCTTGAATTGCTGCCTTTGGTCTTTGGAACCTTAAATTGGCTTAGAGCTTATTATTTAATGTCTGTCGCAAAAAGCTAGCTAGTTTTTCACTTAAAATGAACCCATTTCCAGTGTATCTTTGGTTAATTAAGGTTGTTTTTAAAGCAAAGCACGGCTGAATAAGCTACACATTTAAGCTGCTCAGCTCTTTACTTCTTAGCAGTGAAAATCAGTAATGAGTCAAGCAACATCAGCAAACCCCCCCCCCCACACACACACACACACACTTCCTGCTGTATCTCAAAACTTTTCCCACGTCAGCAACTTACTTGCTAGACAACGTTAGCACCACACCACAAGCTGAGTAGTTTTTGACTTGAGATTTCAGACACAGTTTGCGAAATCAGCCCCTAGTCTGTTTAATTTTCATAAAATGATCAATCTCATGCATGTTGTGGGCACAAAGTCAACACTGCCTTCCTTCACCACAAATTGGATTATACAGTCTGACATCTCCTCCGTGAAATGGATTGACTGTTTTTACCTGTTTGTCACGTAACGATTCATTTTCAGGCAGCAAATCCAGTTAGGATTGAATTACTTTGCCTCGGTAAAATGAGATTGTCTTTGGGTAAAAAAACAAACTTACTTTATTTCTAATCGTGACTGTCATTCTGCCTTCATATGATTCCTTAGCTGTTGGAAAATGGGCAGTTGCATCACACTCATTCCACCAATTTTCCCCTCGTGTATGAAAATTGATGCAGCATATTCTTATGTTATGTACACTCTATGTGCATATTATACTTTGATAGATTCCAAACACTACGCCTACGGCCTCACAGAGGTCTGTTTTTGTTCCTTTTTTGCTTTAATAGCGTTATGAGAAAGAGACAGCAGGCAGTGTCAGAGAGATGACAGCCTGTCTCACTTTCATTAAACCGCACATAGACCTAGAAAGAGCAGGAGAGGAATACAGGACGCACTATATGCAAATATTTAGCCGTATAATATATGTGTGTGTGTGTGGAAGGGGTGGATGGTGAGGCGCGCGTGTGTGTGTGCACCAGTACATGTGGGTTTGTGGGAGTGTGTGTCACTTCCAGAGTGTGTTTTAATGCATATGGAAGTTTTTGTGTGGGTGTGGGTGTGTCTGTGGGTGTGTGTGTGTGTGTGTGTGTGGGTGTGGGTGTGTCTTCTCCCCAAGCGGGTTGATGTCACTCAGTAGCCGAGCGGAGGAGCATCTCCGGTTTCCCAGGCTCACAAAGAAAATAACGGCAGCTCTGTTGCCGCGCTCCATTATTCCAGCAGCCTGCGGGGACCTGGTGGGCCCCACTCATCAGCCCCACTTTTTCTCTCTCTTTCGATATTTCTCACACACACACACATTTTATTTTCCTCAGCCATTTCTCTGTCTCGTTCTTCTCCTTCACCCTCTTGTTTCCTCTCGCCTCGTATTCTCAGTTTCTCTGGAATCCTGTGGCAGAATTTTACGCCTCTTTCCAAAGAAGCCTAAAAACTATAAAAAAAAAACCCCAAAACATAATGTTGGCAAAAGGACAACACCTAAGTGTAAACACCTCACCTTTATTCCATTTTCTTATAAGATTGTGATTCGTGTTTCGGAATGCAAGAGGGAGGAGGGGGCTTGCTTTTCTGTTGCCTAGTTTCAATAATGCAACAGTCTTTCCTCTCGCTTACCTCCTGAGCTCACCCCTGTAAAACTCACCTCAACCAACTCTGTAATCAAAGCTCATGTTTTTGGTTTAAACTGATTTTCACTTTGATTTTATGTCCCCGAGGCTCTAAAGTTGGTCTGTTTCTTGTTGGAGTAAGATGCTCATCACAGTAAGCAAGCTTGTGTTACAACATGGGCCCCACCGGGCACAGATGCAGCAGCCAAAGCGGTCAGGAGGCCCCAAAGAAAGATTGCCTGACTGATTGACTATAATTAACTTGTTGGAGAGTCAAAGGGCAAGGTCGAACGTTTGCCTGAGAACGTCTTCAAGGTTCTCCTGTAACAAGCACAGCTCAGAAAATCTCCCCGTAACAGAAAGTTGATGCTGATCACGATTTGATTTAGTAAGTAACATAAAAATGAAATTTGGTGCCACTTTCTAATAAGTCGCATCTTTAAAAAGGGAGTTTATGAGTCGTAAATAATTTAAGGTTGTTTTAACAGTTACTACATCGTTTCCTGATGCTTTATAGATTTATCGGTTTAAGCTGGCCTTGATTGGTATTGTCACGGAACCATAACAAAGCAGATATATAGACACATTCATCACTCGGGGGGTTGTGACTGCGAGTCGATCTTCTCTCAGACTGGACCAATCAGAGCGGAGCTGCCCAGCGCTCCCATACAGGGGTCAAAGCATGCCTCTATGGAAGGGCAAAAATAGAAAAAATAATTATACAAGAACAAGAAAGTTTGCATAAACAAATTAATAAAGCACAGATCTGAGTAGGTGGGTGCCTCTCTTATCATTATACATATACATATACTACGCTGTGAAGATGAGCTCCAGCATCTTCAACAAGGCTTTATTAAACCATAACCCTTCCTATAAAGTATGGCGACAGAGCACGAGATTATGGTTGCCACTGTTTAGTTCAAGAAGGTTCTCGTTTTGCTCATGTTTAGGTGTTTTCAACTAATGTGTCCCTTGAACTCTTCAGCAAACTCTTTTCTCTTCTGAGTCTTTTCCTCTGTTGTGTTCAGGATCCCGAAGAACAAAAAGGATGAAACGTGAGCATCGAATAAAAGCACTCACTTACTGGGTTATCGAACCGAAGGACAGAGAGCTGCTGCTGGTGGTGGTGGAGGAGGCGGGGGATGAGGCGGTGGTCTTCACCGTCCATCGTGGTGTGTCCTCCCACCCCTCTAAGAGAGCGAGCGGGAGTCATGGATTTAAAAAACAAATGAGCGGTTACAAAAGGAGAGAGAAGGGGAGTAATCTGACCGCTCCCCAGCTTTGCATTCACATTAAAGAAATACTCTCAGCTACTTCGACACCCCCCCGCCACCCCGCCACCCCACCACCCCACCCACAACTGGTCTGAACACACACACACACACACACGCACACACGCACACACACACACTCCTCCTCTGAGAGACAGCTTTCAGAATTGGATTACCAGCTCTGAATGGGGTCGGTTCCCCTCCGCTGGGTTTCGTCTCCATCCCCTGCTGGGACCAGTGGTCCACTCGCGCGCACGCACACACACATACACACACACACACACACACACACACACACAGACAGTCCTCCTTAATTGATGGGCTGTGCCCTCATTACATGTCCAAATATATGCATGTGCTGCTATTGTCTCTCCCCAAAGACTCCCCCCCTTTGAATGCAGATTGAAAGCGTGCTCCATGGTGTGTGTGTGTGTGTGTGTGTGTGTGTGTGTGCAGATGCGTCCTTGACGGCGGTGAACTTGAATCTCAATCTGACCCTATTCTTCTCTGGGGGGGGCATGGAGACTAAGCTTCATACGGTCTTTGGGGGCTCCCTGAGCACTCTTTCACACACCGACCTGCACGCACACACACACATGCAGGTGAGCTCAGTGGGAGCTCTGGTGTCTTCTTTTCTGCTGCAGGCTGTTGCTCTCTCTGCTTCTCGCTGATAAATACCTCTGAATAATTACCATATATAAAATATTCAAGCAGCAGTGGGTCAAATGGGAGACCCTCTTCAGCAAAAACCACAATTATCTCCTATCCGAACCACACACTATGGCAGTAAGGGAACCGAAACGCTCCCTGTGCTTATTTTTGTGCCTCTAAAATCCTGACCAGCTGCTCGCTGCTGAAGATTTTGGGGAAATATATGCCTCCAGACAGCAATCCATAGCTATCAAAGCCAGCTTTTATGTATTTAGCTGTCTCTTGTATTGGCAGGCTTTTGTAATGCTAACAGGTATAAAGTCAACAACCATTGTGAAATCAAATATAGCGCAGATGCCAATGTTGTCAACATTGTACAGTATATATAGAAACAATTTGTAACAGTCCACAAGTCTTTCCTGCTTTGCCTGCTTTGATGCATTTGTCAAAATGCTGGGTTATCAAACAGTGGAGGTGTTTAAAGCAGTATGATGGGAAATAAAGTTCTGCTTTAACTTCATGATGATGATGAACTTGTGTATTTCTGTGTGAATTGGGAGGGGGGGGGGATAAATTGAAACTGCTTTAATCAATATTTGGATATTAACATTGGATGAATGCCTACATGTAAAGTGAAAGAGGGGTTGTTCATGCTGACAAATGTTTTAGCATCTTTGAGCTTGTTGTTTTCGTTGTACAGAAACTCACTGCTCTTGTCAGATTAGTTTTCGGCAGGCAGTTGTTTTAAGCCCACTGTACGCCACCTGCTCAGCACCAAACGTCCGACAGACACAGTTAGCGACTGGCCGGAGAACATAGTGGAGCATTTAGCTGCTAGAGAGCCACATATTTCACCCAGGAGTTGGTGGAGACCAAAATAGGGCTTTATTATTGGATTTATATCCATCAGGTGGTCATAAACACGACTCCAAGTGAATGATAATATCGGTCTGTGTTTGCAAATAAGAAAATGTTTGCTAACACATTCACCATATCAACTTTATATGGTAGTAATATGTCAATGTTGTATGTCAATATGTCACATTTTTAAATACTTGATTTGGATCTTTTTTTTAAAGTGCTGCAGAGAAAGTCGCCGCACGTATCCACTGTCGGTGCGTAGAAATCTGGGCTGACGAATTAACTATTTTTGTGATTCCATTTCCTGCATGCATCCATCCATCTGCCAATCATCCAGGACCTCGCATCGTTTAAAAGATTAATGCGCGGGATGAGTCAGCCAGAGGTGCGATCGTCACGCCTGTCATCCCTCACTTTACACCTCCCTCGCTTCACCCCGACTTCAACAAGAAAAATACCTAACCATATTCTCCTTCGCGTTGTCGCCTCCACACACACACACACACACACACACACACACACACCCCTCACACACATCGCTTCCTCCTCACTTTCACACTCTCACTCATTTCCTCCCTCTCCCTCTCTTTCTCTGTGTGCCTGTCTAGGAGGTTTTCTGCAAGATGACCTGATGGTGCTGGCAGCGACATGCTTATGCAATGCATGTAAGCGCTTCTGGTGACACGCAGACAAAGAGGCCGGGGCTGGAGGTGGAGTGCGTGGTGGAAATTATATATTTCCTTGTGGAGAAGTGAACAAATAAGATGATGATTCAACAGAGTGTTTATGTGGATTTAGGTACAGAGGAAAAGGGAGTCTCTAGGCATTTTTGTTCACCGTGTGTGGGGTGTTACTGTGTGAGACAACATCTGTGGATGATTTTCATATCAGTGATTGTTTCTTGTCTGCTGAGGATTGAAATGTGACCTACTGACAACAGCTGACTACACGAGTCTGGGTGAAAAGTACCCCCTGCTCCTTCGCTCTCACATTTCAGTTCTGGACGATTTTAAAAACAAAAGTATTATTAGAATAATGTTGGTTAAACACGGCAAGCTCATTTTGTGGATAAAACCACGTGATCTTAAAACAAGAGGAGAGAGACAATGTTCAGTGTTTATTCGTGATCTTGGATGTGCAGAAGTCAGCGTTACAAAGAGGCAGCGAGAATGATTTTTAACTTTTAATTAAGCTATACACAGATTGTAAGTAAGCAGGAGATATTTGACATATTTCTTAATTGTCAGTTCCTATTTCCTGTTCATGATTCTTGCCTTTTGCAGTATTGTTTTTTTTTTTCCTTTCTCCTCCTGTGTTTATTGCGACCGTTACACAGCAAAATACAGAGGCAAATTCCTTATATGTTATAACCTACTTTGCATTAAATCTGTTTCTGTTGCTGATAAGTAGGAAAATACTATACAATAAATTAAACAAGAAAGCTTTATGCAACACGACGCCCTAGGCCAGTGTACATAAATGTGCTTTATGTGTTTTGATGTAGTATATGCTCAAAAACTCTGCCAACACTCTTTGTTTTCTGCAGCCAACGCATCCATTCGATAAACTAATGAATACATTTCTACTGTGTGTGGTCTTTGTTAGTGCGACTGTGATGGGCTCCTTTCTGTACAATGTGTGAGTTCACCATTTTGACATATACAGTATTTCATGCTCAGTACATTTAGCCAAATTGAATTTAAACCTGAAAATGTCTTATTAACACCAGAAAGAATGCATTGATTACAGCATCCTTTCACACAAAGTGTGTCTAAGAAGGCTCTTTTATGAGTTCTAAAAGTAAACTGAGTAATTTGCCTTTTCATTCCTGACAGCGTATAATCGGTCCAAGCATGCACGCACACAGTTTTCCTCTGCAGGGTGAGGGACAGCAGCTCTGACACCTGAACAGATTTTCAGGTGCAGGGAGTTTGGCGTTGTGTGATTTCACGACGGTGTGGCGAGCGAGACGACAGCTGCAGGCGACGAAGAGACGTCAGCTGTCGTTGGGCGGCTCGAACAGATGTTGTGTCAAGACATCTTTATGAAGTGTCCTGTTGTTGGGCGTTCTCTCTGTCCCTTTCTACTCGTTCTCCTTCTGTCTTTCTTTAATACACACAAACTCTCTTTGTTAGTCGGTCAGGTTGGCCTTAAAATAAAACCAAGCCTTTAATTACTGACAGTGTTTTCATGAAATACATATGAATGTATTCCGTTTGTTGCTCTATTCTGCTCTTAAAAAGCCTTTGAGACATAATTTAGACAACTTGGAAGCACCAAACATCACTGATTAACAGCATTACTTCTGGGTTGGCAGCTTTTTAATAAAGGTTGACACAGGAACACACCAACTCAATGACCTGTGACACTCAGGGGTCCGTTAAGACTTTAATAAAAGCACACTGTAATATGAAATGTGAAGAAAATATAATTTGATTGCAGATTTCACAGACTAATTTATGTGCTGATGGACAGAAGATGAGGTGGAGGACATAGCCCATCAACATACTGCATTCCAACACATGTTAGGAAATGCATCTCTTTAAAACTTTATCAACTACACGTCATGTTTCCTTTAGGTTATTGCAAACAATTTTCCAACATTCACTCAGTTGACGTCAGAAAAGGCTGATTGCCGTACTTGGAATAAATATTCAAGTCAAAGGCAAGTTTTTTTTATGTGTATAGCACCCTTCAACGACAAGTGCTTTACATTAGACACAAAAGGCCAGATATGAAAGAAACTCAAGGCAACACACAGTCGATAATAAACAACATTCAAGTGTGGGCAATCTGATTTTCATGCTGCTCTTACATGAACTGAAACAAATGGCAGCCTGCGAAGAAGGAAATCAATCTAAGAACGTTTGTTACGCTTTGATACAGTTTGCAGTGATGTTAAGTACACAGTATTTATATTTAATGGACTATAATAATTATAGTGTACAGATCTTGAGCTGGCAGCAAAATGGTGAAGCAGAGAGACAAATGTATGACTTATATATGATTTTAAATGACATATACGACTGGAGCTAAAGCTGTGCATATCCTGATATTAGATGCACTTCTGTATGTTTTTGTGTCCTGCAGAGCTGATGATCGCTGTGTTTATTGATTTTCCACATAATGTTCATACACCAAGGAACCAACACATACAATATATAATCATAATACACAACCCAGCATAACAAAAAAAAACAAGACAGTGCAACAAAATATAAAAAGAACTTAGATTATACTGTATATAGATGTATATAAACATACATACACATGATATGATATGACACACTTCATATATCATATAAAGTGCAATAAAGAAGATCCTGGATCATTGCCTGATATCCAATCACACCTTAGAGGGATCAGGGTACAGCCTTTCTTTCAATAAATGATGTCCATGTGTTTATATAGTTTTCTTTTCTTCCAGTTGAAGTAGAGAGAACAATTCTCCTTCTAGTCACTTTTAAAAGGAAGGCGGGTTCCTCAAGCCAAAAAGTGTGAACCTGCAAGACGGATAACTTGCAAATGCCACAGATGTTCTTTCAGACCCAGATGCATTAATGTCCACTTGTAGCTAATCGTTAAACAAGAAAGGACAGGATGACCATGTCTTGCTGAGCTAAAGCGAATTCTCTACCCTGATGGACACTTATACCAGGTCAGATTCCTTGTCCACCTGGCAAACACCCTCACGTCTCACTCTGAATATCAGTTGCATGCTGCTTTTTTAACTACACTGAGGATTCACTGATTAAAGTGTCGTCAAATTCAGCCCATTCCAGCTCAGCACAAACCACAGTGTTCCTGCTTCTGTCCGCTTATTCGCCCTCTGCGGTCGTCCCGACTCTGTGACTCAGCTGTCACTTTCTGAGTCCAGGAGACGAGAACAAGGTGTCAACTCGACTGCGTCAGTGAGCCGTGCAGAGGAGGACTGATTTGTGGTGAAGGGAGGCAAAGATACAGACAGACAGAGGAATAACAGGGTGCGGGGGGGACATGGACGACCAAGTCAGCTCTTCTGCCTGTTGTCATATGCTGCTCGGCCCTCGGGCATTGTGGGAAATGTACATGCGTGAGTCTGGGCATGTGTGTAATCTGATTTCCTCTTTCATTGTTTGAAAAAAATGAAAAACGTTTCTCAGATTTACTTTCTTTTTTTCTTCCTATTGGTGGTTTAACACCCAGTTTCCCCCCTTTTATTTACCCTTAGGTTGCTTTAAGTTTGTAAGTTTGTAAAGTTTGTATAACAAAGTTCTGCGGATTTCGACAATGTTTGGATGAACAGCTTGAGCCTGGATTGGCTGACTCATCAGTGGGTCTGCAGGACTTAAGAGCTTTAAAGTACAATCATGGAGCAGAGATACTGCAGCAGAATAATTTGTGATTAAACAGTTCATATTTGCATAGAAACTATCACAAAACACAGTCCTCTGTGGGTTGGTGGAAAGACCTCGGAAACAGTAGTCGACAAAATGTCATCACGAGGTCCATTTAAGCAGCCGTTCTGGATGTTTTGATACAGTCTTCCTCGGTCTTCTCTCTCTTGGATTTGTCTGTGTTCAGATATCCTGTTTACAAAGTCAAGAATGTTTTTTCAAGCCCAACTTTTAAGTCAACACGGGTAAGAAGTCACCTCTCCATTTAAAGCAATGCAATTCAACAGCATCACAAACTACAGTCTCCAAAATGGTCATAAAGTTGCATTAACAGAGCTGCCACACAAGGTGCTGGCCTACAATCATGAGCGGCGTAGGTGCTCAGAGCCTTGCCCAAGCACACTTCAACATGTACTTGAGAAGCCAGGGATCGATCTGCCAACCCTGGGATTAATGGAGGACCTGCATTACTTCCTGAGCCACAGTCATCCAGAAACTTTCCCCCTTCAGGAGATGAATGTTAAAACAGCCCCATACATCACTCTGCACAGTGAAGCTCAAACATCCAACTGAAGTAACAATAACTAGCAATCGAGTGGCGTCGGACGTTTGGGAGATACAGTATCTCCTGAAGAGAAAACCAACAAAATACACAACTCTTCTGAGCTACACACTGCCGCTTATTGCTATGCAGCTACCTGTCGTCTTACCTTCCCCGAAGAGCTCTCGAGTTGACACAGACAACACACCCGCCTGTCTCCATGACCGCCCCACAGCATATGATATGAGCCTACACACAGTATCTGACATGAGTGTAACATGAGGACACACTCACAGGCACGCACACACACACACACACACGGACACAGACAGTATTTTACATGAGCAGTGTCCATGTCTCTGCTCTCCGTGAGTCAGAGATGCTTTGCTGCAGCGTTGAGACCACAACACATTACTTCCATTTTAGTTCACACTCTGAAGGGCTGTGGGCGGCATGAGTGTGTGTGTGTGTGTGTGTGTAGGTGTGTGTGTGCAGAGAGAGAGAGAAAGAGGGCAAAAATGGAAAGAGAGATAACTCATGTGCGTGCGTGCCTGTGTGTGTGTGTGTGTGTGTTCCAATTAATTAGCATTAGCTCGGCGCTGTTGGTTTCCGAGTGGCTGCAGATTGCCACACTAGTGGTTTTTCCACTCAGTGGACAGAGGAACTGGCCCACAGTGATCTGGCATGTGAAAGATGCTGGAGAGAGGGAGCTGTCCTAAGATGGCAAACACCCAGCAATGAAACACTGAGAGCCACACAACATCTGAATCAAAGATGCCGCCCCGAAGGCGTCCAGCAGACCACAGCTTGAGAAAATGAGACGTTGAAAAACCACATCACACACCCCGACCTTGGAATGATACCGTTTCTTCTGCCACTTTGAGTTATTCGTATTAGACAGGCACACCAAATGTAGCTACCTATATTTGTTTTTGAAAAATAGTTTCTTTAAGTGCACAAAAACGTAAAAGGTTACACTATATTAGTTTTGCCATTTGAGATATCAAAATGTCTCTCATTGCAGACAGAGCTGCACGTTGAGATTTTTGAGCATGCAATTCGGTAAATTAGCCCCAAAATACAGACAGCGTCAATATTAACAGGGCTGTAACTAGCTACCTCTGGGGACACTGAGGTCATGTCTGCATTTACAGACATGATGGCGGCTGACTGTCTGTCTGCTGGATTCTCCTCTGGCATCATCACGAACACAACATTTTAAATTGTCCAAAACTTCAATTGTTATGATTTAATTAATACCTGCAAAACTAATAACACTCATCAGCCTCAGCTGTACTTTCTGTTAAGTGCAAATGTTATCATGCTAACATGCTATGCTAAGGTGCTGAACATGGTAAACATAGTCATGGTAAACATCAGCATGTTAGCATTGTCATTGTGAGCTTGTTAGCGTGCTGACGATAGCATTTAGCTCAGAACAGCATCACAGAGCTGCTTGCATGGCTGTACACTTGTTTCAAGGAATTTTGTAGCATTATACAGTTAATGCGGTGGCTTATTGTAGTACTTTTAGACTCTACATTTTGGACAACAACAAAAACAACAAATGAATAAATAGATAAAGGATTCAGGGCTTTGAAACTCCATTTACACCTTTATTTTGGGGAAGAAAATAACCTAAACACAAGGTCCAATTACTACCTTATTTTTCTTTTAGCTTTAAACTGCATCTCGTGCTCTATTTGGTTGTTAATCAGTATTTCAAACTTGCTGTAATTTCCTAGAAGGTTTCTGGAAAGAATGATGTAATCTGGCACTAATAAATAGAGACAAAGCTTCATCTCCTGTTTAGTTTGTAAATGGTTGCTGATTCTCAGAGGAATGTCCCTGAAACAACTGCTCTATTTAAATAAAACTTTAAAAAAAAACCAGCTAAAACATTAACATTACTGTGCATTCAAAACATATTAATTTTAGTATGTTGAAACCAAACCAAGAGCATAAAAAGAAGGACAAAGAGCAGAAATGTGTTTAAACAGCCGCTCTACTAAAATTATGGGGCAGAACATGAGAACTGTACACTCATTCAGTCACACCAGCCATCAGTCTGTAAGTGTCACCGTCATCATTTTCAAAATGGCAGGATTTCACAGTTACACTCATCATCTGCAAGGATGAGTCCAGAGAGGCATGAAAATTACAAGAAGAGCAAGTCTTACTGGGAACAAGAAAACAAACCTGATTCGATTAAAGAGAGTGCAGAGGAACGATTGTGGTCATGTGATGCAGAGGCCCAGAGAAGAATGATCCACTGCCAGACACCAAACAACATCTGGAGCTGGCAGAGCACCAACAAACTTTCTATGAGCAATTAGTGAACACTAATAAAGAGGAATGTGCAGAAGCAGGGACATTATCACGCTTTAAACTTCTGATCGGAAATGAGATAATGTGGCGTGAGATTGAGATAAAAACGAATCAGGATTTAGTCTGACCTCGCACTGAATCACAACAAATAAATTGCATGTGGCGACCCAAACAGTGCACCCATATGTAATTGTTGAACTTTTCATTCCAAATCGTGACCTCTAAGCTGCTGCTGTAGCAGCCTCCACTACTCTGGGAAAGATTGCTCCTATTCAGCCACAAGAGTCAGCTGTGCAAGAACACAAAGCTACAGAAGCCGCCGATGTAGAACACACACACACACACACACACACACACACTCAAACACACGATAGGGACTTAGAAAGAGTTATTCAGGTGCAAATGCCAAAGAACAGAAATGTACTTTGAGGCATGACTTAAAGGTCTCCGTCTGGGGGCACATCTAATAAAGAGAGGGAGGCTGTTCCACAATCTAAGCACCACAGTCTAGACAGGGAAACAGCAAGATTTTAAAATCAGTTCTATACTAAACTGTGAGACAGAATTTTGAACAAGTTTGCCACCAGGACAAACAACAAGATCGGTGACTTTCTGGTCTATTTATTCGGGGACTTATGGCTTTGTTTGTTTGGGTATTGTCACGTTAAAACAGGAAACTGAGGGCATTGATGCAAAGATGGAACAACGCTATTGTCAGATATTACTGTAAGATTAAGATTTCCCTTCATCAGAACAAAGAGGTCGAGTCTTAACGCCCACAAAACAAACCAAAAGCATGTTGTGTGAAGATACTGTTGGCCACATAGTGTAAGTACAGTGCAATGTTGCATCCTGGCAGATGTTTTAATTAAACAACTTTAACAATGTAATGAAGGTGCTCACATTAGTACTATATAAAGATAATTTCTTGGACACAGAGTTTGTGTTGTTGTATATTTTTGTATGTCGTGTTTTGTTACTTATTGGCCAAAGCGTTTGAGTTCTAGAGTTCGGTTTTGTGTCATTTTATTTCAGTGAAATGAGACACTACAAATGAAGTTTGTTCAAAGTCACTGACTGGTTCATGCATTTACTGGCAAAGAACCGCACCAGCTCCTCCTAAGCCTCCCCTTATTAAACCTTGAGCCATGATGTTTCACTCAGTTGCCATGGCGCCTTTGTGGCCCTGCAGGTGACGCTAAAGGCGGCCTGTGGCGCCCCCGTGTGAGCAGAGGCGGAACCGCACATCCTCACCTGTAAAAAGAAGAAGAAGAAGAAAAAAAAAACAGAAGATGGATGCAGCAGTCCAGAAATAGCTCGCACACACACACAAAAAAGTGCACCGTGCGTCAAAGTCCAGTTCCGGTTACATGACGCGTCTGGCAGCATTCTCATGGTCACAGTGTTGGAGGATTGTGATATATCTTCTGTAGAGGAATGCAAAATGATTCAATTAGCATTCTGAGACGCACGGCCGCTTTCTCCCACCCTAAGCGCGTGTTGCACATACAAGTGTTTTATGTAACGGTGGATATTTGGGCAAAAGGGGTGATGATGGAGTGGTTTGAAATTCCCCTGTAGTTTAGCTTATTGTGGCTTTGTTGTATGTTGCTATGATATTTATTGGATGCAAATAATCATCACCATCATCATTAATACTGATGACGTCGTCTGTTGTGGAGTTTTTACACCGGAAACACCCTATTTTATTTTATTTTTTTTCCAACTGACAAAAAGTGGCTAAATTAACATTTGTCAGTGGCACAATGTGATTTGGAGTGTGTGTGTTTGTGTGTGTGTGTGTGTGTGTGTGTGTCAGAGTCAGGGAGGCGAGGGGGGGGGGACACTCAGTGTCTCTGCTGTGACTGTGTATCACTTCAGATGCTCAGACAGAATTAAAAATGCGCTCCTCCGCCTTGTCACCAGCGCTGTGCGCATTTCCTTGACAAGCCAGTGTTCCCGCAGCATGGTGCTCGGACTCAGAGGCTCGGCACCGTCTCCGTGCGTGACCCGTCCAACGCTCCCGGACGCCTAATTAGACAGCGGACCACGCGCCTGTTCCCGCCCTCACAGGAGAAGGTGAGTTATTCGCGGATTTTATGCGCGATTAAAAAAAGGAGAGCGGCAAAAAGAAGAGGAGAGCGGCCGGCTGCCGGGCTTAAAGGATGGACTCCGTGAAGTGGGGCTGCAGCGGGGAGTCTCCTGCAGAGTTGGCACATGCACGCTGGCTGCGGGCTGCACTATTATATTAATACCTTTCTCCTCCCTTTGAAGGCTTCCTTTCTGCTCTCAAGTTTCAAAAGCGCGTTGGCGTTTGTTGTTTAAACGTAGTTTCCGGTCGCCAGGGGACGTCTCGGTAAACAACGCTGCCCGGTGATTCACGCATCTGTGGGATTTCAATCGCTGCCAATTAATCAATTAGCCACCGGGACAGTCACGGCGGAGGTACGGCGGTGATGTCACCCGGGCTGTCCCACGCTGCAGCCTGCCCAGAGCCAGAAATAATGGCTTGCTTTAATTGCGAGAGGAGCTTTCGGTATTAAGGCAGGGGGGGGAGAAAAATGAGGGGGTTTCTAATTGTTTCAGGCTGGCAGCGAGGACGCAAAGTGTAGGTGTTAGAGAAACAGAATGACTGCCAGCCACAGGTTTTCAGTGGCTCACAGGTTTATGTCAGAGGAGCTGTTGTTCTCACTGTGTGGTCTGACAGCTGGCTTCCTTTTTAAGTTGTAAGTGATGCCTTTTCTTTTCTGTTTTTGTTTTTTGTTTTTTTGGAAACATCTGAGCCTGTGATGCAGGGAAACAAAAGACCTTAAAGTTTGATTCCTTTTTTGCAAACAGGAGCAGAGGTTCAGGTTCGGCAGCCTAAACGCAGCACCCATGAGAAATATTCCCAAGCAACTAAAATCAGCTTCAGACGTGAACCAACGTCATTTGTGCACCTTTACCAGCCAGAACAATGTTCAGTTAGCCACTCAGACTTTTATTTTCGAGATCTCTTGTCTCCCCTCTGAGGGCAAAGTGAATGTAATCTCACACCATTGGACTGTTGCATAACTTTAAAACTGAAGTGCCATCCTGCCTGCGTAGGAGTAGATGTGATGTTCCCACTTCCTTGCTGTTGTTTTGCTCGTTAATTCTGAGAGGCACATTACTGTAAGTGGCGTTTTGTGACTTGACATGACTGCTGATTTTTAAAAAAAATTTTTTGTAGGTTTTGTTTAGTTTCTGAATGCAGATGAGGCTCCTGAGCAGGACTGATTGCATCGCAGGTCCTCGCTGTGATTGCGTATCCTACCTTCATGAAGTCTGCGATTGTTGAGTGTGGAATGACATGTTAATTCTGAAGGTGGCATGACCAAATGTGTGTGTGTGTGTGTGTGTGTGTGTGTGTGTGTGTAGGGGGGCTGCATTCTGCCCTGTGTTGTGTAGGAGGAGTGAGATCGCAGCGTGCCCGAGCATGACGCTCGGAGCTTGTTGGACAGAGTTCAGTCCTTTGCTGAGCAGCCTGTCCTCTGTGCTGGAAGTGGTGCGCAGACAGACACGTTACAGTAACCTGACTCATGTATTATGGCAGGCTTCCCCCATCACTGCTCATGAATTGTGTCATCGGCGTTCAACACAACGCAGAAACCAGAAGCACTGGGGGTTAGTTTCATCCCCTGAAACAAACGTCCACCATTTTGGAGAATCTGGCAGCTACTCACTACATGTGAAATGATGGCTGGCGTGCAAGAAAAAGTCACTCCTGTGAAGTGCTTCTTTAGTTAAAGGCTGTTTCTTAGCAAGTGAAAAGTGACATCAACAGTTTCTATAGTTACATAATCATGTGCTTATTTTAGGTCGCAAAACTGTCTCGAGAAGAGTTTAAAAAAACTGTATGTAACTGCACTCTTTTGAGGGAGATGTTTGCTGGAAAGGGGTTATGTAATTTGGCAGTATATACAGTTGGTAGATACCCGGCCATTATAGAAGAAGAAAGAAAGAATTTAATATGCTAATGTTCAGTTTGACACAGAAAGTTTTCAGTGTGTTTGTAAATTACAGATAAGTTTAAGTTAAATGATTATTTACCATGTGGACCTCCGTCAGTTAACTAGCCGTTCAGCATCTCAGTGGCTAAACCCAAATTATGAGTGGGCACTTCAAACAAGCTAAAGACTTTCCTTATAAGTACCAAATTTTCAACTTTTCTGGGAAATTTAAAATAATTTATCCCACATTGTTGTGTTGGGAATTAATGCTGGTTTAATGCACTTTTTTTTGTCTCACTGTTACCATTTTTGCCTTTTGCTTTTATTGTCCTGCTTACACAGATGCAAAAGAGAGTGAACTGCTCCCATCGGACCACCCTGTATAAATAAAGGTGGAATGAAAAGTGTCCTAATAAGTAAAAAGTTACATACTAGAAAATAACTTTTCTGTCATCGTCCTTTGCCACACATCTCCACCCATCTAACCATCGCACCGCCCTGCAGAGAGTAAATGTAAAATATCAACCACAAAACGTCAACATACCGATATATTCAATCACCACGCCACTGATAAAGTGATAGTGATGTGATACATATAGAGGTTTCCATCTAGTTAATCTAATTAGCAGCACCTTTGAGATGTGCTTAAGTTTATGTTGGATAAAAAATCCACTGCCTGATTTTGTTATAGCGCCCGTTAACATCCCCACATTTCCTCCCAGCTCACTGTTGATGTTTTGTAGCAGCAGAATTCTCTTTTTACACCACTTTTGGGTACAACGACTAAATCAGGAAAAGTGTCTTTATAGTCAAAATTCACTTAAAAGACTTCTGTTTTATGGAGGTGTCTTAGACAACCAGAGCAGTACTTTTAGGAGGCTTATTTTTGCATTTTTCCTCAGCAGGTCTGGTGGATAAATGCTCCAATGTAGACAATGTCACATCGTGTGTGGCTACAACGATTCAACAATACAGTATGTAGTCAAACATTATAATTTTGAGAAAGGTTTATACATTCGAAAGAGTTGACATCAGAGCAGAGCTTGAAAAGGAAGAGGAGAGCCCCTCGGAGAGTACAATATTCATGCAGGCTTTTGTCCTCTTGTGGTCACTCTAACACAATCTGAAAATGGAAGTGTAGGATGAAAGTGAGCTCTCATTGTCATTGTCAAGGCTACGCTCGGAAGATTCATACGAGGGTGTGGAGCCTTCAGCGGCCTGGAACATGAATGTTATATACATTTAGGAAGATGCATAAAAAGTCTTATGTTTAGCTTTTTTTGTAAGTCATCTTATCTGATTTGAATCTGTGACCCCAAAATATTAAAGTCCTGGACACCTGCGCTGCCGCTGATAAAATATCTACTTGAAACATCCCCAACAAAACTGTAAAAAGCACTCAGTTTTTCAGAAGTATTATTCACACTCACTTATCAGCAACCTCTGACATTACCTAACAGTCCTTTACAAAAATAACATTTTGTATAAAGTGCTCCTCATGCCGATCATTAGTCACGATGTGAATCACACAGTCATCCAGAGGTCAAAACAGATCAGAGAAGGCAGCATATGTGATGTTAAAAAACCCTTTTAAGTACACGAATCCTATCATTCCCCGACAAATATATCAATAAATATGCTTAAGAAATATTTACATTTCTATGTCACTTAATTAGTTTTGTTCTTAAACGTGTGAACGTTTCCCAGTAATTAAGGCTGGTATTCAGCATCCAATTTTGTTTTTATTAAAGCAAGTGTGAAAACTCTGACAGCATGGCGAGATTATTCCTGTTATTTTGTGTTCTGAGACGTGACGGTAACAAGTGACAGCATCTTGGAAAAAGTTGGTTTTTAGCTTTCACAAGACAAGTGGAAAGACTGGAACTGGACTGTTATTCTGGCAGCTGGTTTTCTCTCAGCTTATTATGAGGGATAAAAAAAAATTGATTTCAAAACTCAACGCTCGATCGGGTGACCCGTTCAAACGGCTGGATTTTGGCGCTGCAAGCCAAGTGCAGCCTTCACAGACAGCTCGAAAGCAGGGTGAGGAAAAACAAGACTCAGTCATAGATTTTAACGAGGCGTTGCTTAATTAAAATAATCAACAAACATCAATTAAAACTTTATTCAATCACCAGTCTATACGCGACCATTTCGCACCCCTAGTCCACCCCAACAGGTGTTTTCACTCATGATGGCTGATTAAACCTCTTCTTCTGAAGATTGTGTGGGCGAGTGCAGACAGCTTCCTCGCTTCCTTCCTTCCTTCCTCACCACTACCAGGGGTCTAATTAGCCAGAGTGACTTACCTTTTACACCATGACCAGTCCTCCTTTATTTTAGTAATTATTAATTATCCTGCTTGTGGCATTTCTGTGTCCTTATAAGATGCAGCCCACTTTCACCCTTTCCCCTTTTAGGAAATAAAATTAAAGCATCTCATAATATTTTAAAGTGAACTTTGTAACGTGAAAATGTGCTGAGCAACAGTCGACTAAAAGTGGCGGCAAACTGCATGAAGCTAAATATCTGCGTGATATAGTTTGTTGTATGCAAACACACAATGTATTTTATTACCTGCAATAGCTGGTTTATTGCCACTTGGGTGCAGCGGAAACAAGCTGCAATCTCAGCACTGACATATCACATATTAGCTAACAGTTGGCTGTTAACACAACATTATCATTCATTTGGAGTCGTGTGTCTGGCCACCTGACGAATGAAAGTCCAATACTGACTCTCCTTTTACCTCTAGTTTTGGCCTCTACCAAGTCCTGTGGGAAAGGCTCTTTAGCTGCTAAATGCTCCACTATGTTCTCCAACTAGTTGCTAACTTTATCTGTCTGCTGTTTGGTGCTGGGCGGGAAGCGTACAGGAGCTTTTCTGTTGAAAACAACCTCCTGCAGAGACTAGAGAGCAGAAAGATTCAAAAGTTACCGTCTGGAAAACCACATTGAAAGCCTGTAAAAAGATGCCAAAACACCCTGTAGACGATGTTCACCCTGTAGGGGAACTGCAAGATGAGCGGCCTTTTCACATTACACAGTCATTTTATCCACTATAATATAAAAATATTGATTATAGCAAGGTAAGTAGATTTATTGTAGCTGTTTGCCGAAAAAGGAGCCACTGAAAATTGGCAGTCTTTGTGCACTCCTGCCTGCCCAGTGTCGGTTCCGATACAACCACTTGTTGACGCCAAAGTCAGACATTTTTAATTAGTGCTGCATTTCTACCAATCTATGTAGCTGAAATTAACTGCCTTATTTAGTCAAATTAGATATTTAAATTTGTTTTCCGGCATTGCTTTGGACATCAGTTTGATTATCTTATGCGTGCACTAATAGAGGGCCGCACACTTGTATTTTGCTCGTTTTGTGTGGGCCCCTGGTGGCACTAGGACCCCAAGCAGACCCGTAACACAGCCCACCCAGAGTTCAGTTCAGTGTCACACTGCAGAGAAAAATCAAGGAACGACGCTGGAGACCATTCATGGTGAACTATGAGACCGTTTAAAAATGTTCTGACATCATGATGGATACACGCTATAGCATCTCTCTCTCTCTGTCTTTTACACACACACCACTGGTCTGACAGAACTATTTGTGATAATGCCCCTTCTGAATCACCGCACCAGTTAACCGATATGCTTCTAAAATTATGAATATTCACAGTTATGCTAACAGTCCTTCTTCTCTTCTACAGCCCCAGCGTTACTTCTGACTCATACTAATGCCTTTGTACAACTTTCTCACACACACACACACACTCAGCAACACACGGCTCTCACTTCCTTCCTTGTCACTGGTGCCATCGCTACGGCACTTTTGCAGCTTGCATAAAAACGGACACCTGTCATCAGTCAGCAGGCCCCCGTGCCCACTGTTGCCCCCTGCGAATACTTATAGCCCACTGCAATTATGTTGTTCCATTAGTCATCCTACGCATGCAGTGATGGGCTGCTGGCTATACTTAGCCACCGTCATGGTCACTCTTGTGTAGATGAGAGATTTCACAGACTGATGCTTGGCGTCAAACATGATGAATAGAGATGAATAATAAGCGCCCAGTTGTTGTTTTGACATTTGGCAGTTTGTTTGTGAGGAAACAACCACTGCTCATTAATGTGTGGTCAACTGTAACTTTGTTTGTTTTTTACGTTAGAGGAACTTGCGCCATGAGGTTAAAGCTGTTTACCCGTCCGTCCAGTACTGTGTGGCATCTCCGCTGGTTGCCTAGCAAGCGCCCAGCATCAACAGAACTCCAGGAAGTTACTGTGTCCAACTATTGTTCGCCAGTTATACAGTTATAGCACGTAACTCCCAGTAAAAACTGTGATTTGTTCTACATTTATAGATACAGTGTGTTAATACGTGAGCTTCAGACGTGTTGGTAGGTGTATTTTTAAACTTTGGACTAACAGTGGAGTGAGCCATAAAGTTACAGTTGAAAAAGAGCTGAGTGAGTCTCTTTTCTACAAAAAAAAAAAAGTACAGCTAACGTCATCATGAAAATGTGACACAAAGACGTTAGTGGGGTATATGTTATGAAATATTTCTCCAGTCTTATTGGGATCCTGTCATGTCTGAGTAGAGCCATTTACACCACAGAGAACTGTCTACTACTTTAACAGATTGCATGCATAAAAAGGCTAAAGAAACCGTCTGTGAGAAATCCCATTAAGTTACAGAAGGCTAGAGGCTCTGAGGCTAGCCAGGAGAGGTGGCAGGACTTTGGCTCTCTGTGGTGGATAATTGTAAAACACAAAACTAGCACAATTACCATAATTTGAGACTTTCCATACCCACTACTGGAGAAATGTTGATCATCTTAAGGGTGAACCTGTTGTGGTTGAAAATGCAGAAGCATAAACTCAAGTTTTTTCACTGCTAATCTGAACTAATGCCAAGTTTCTACACCAACTCTGCCATCCTGCTGCCTCTGCAGAAAGTGACACTTTGCACAAAGTTACAGACTCCAGCGTCGGCAGTGTGTGGACACTTTATTTTGTGACTGGACTGCAAATGTTTTAATAAAGTTTGGGGTTTACTTCCAGCTGGAAGTGTCTGTTGTTCCTTTCTGTCATAAGAGCTAAAATGTTTGTGTGCTTCAGATTTTAAATATGTTTTTCTTTGACAGACAGCTTGAATATGAGTCATCACCTTCATTGTAATTAAGTTTGCTGCTTCCTGAATTTGATGCACCAAAGTACAAAAAGAAAACAAGACACACTGACAGTAAAACCTGTTGGGAGATTGTTGATTGGTCCGCGGTCCTGTAAACATGTAGGCATGAATATGTCATGGTCGGATGAAAAGTATAAACAAAGTGTGGATTACAGCGTCATGTGGGTGTGCAACTGCTGTGAAACGTACTACGGAAAAGACAAAAAGATGACTTTAAAATAAACATAGTAAGCAACATTTAAAAATAAATCTCAAGTCTGTGAGAGAACCAAAACGTGTAAGAATATCAAAATGTATAACAAACAAGATGATAAGAGAAGAAATGTGTGAATATGCAGTGGCTGGATTTGTGCTTTGCTTGATCAAAAGGCTGCTTATCAAAATCTCCAGATGGAAAAACCTTATGCGGGATGTGACAGTGAGCAAAGTGCACGACATCGCTGTCTGTTTTCAGTATCACTATCTTTACGTTACATTCGTGGAGGAAAAGATGTTGTGAAGACTCTGTGTCGCACCTTGGATGATGAAGCAGAGGAGATGGAGATGGTCTGTAGCTGCATCAGCTCAGCGTCGAGGGGGTGGGAGAGGATTCAGTTTCCTCCTCGTCCTCCCTCTGCTGCCGTCTCATTAGTCTCTGTAACTGTCTCTGGACTTTGTGTTGTTTCTCTTTTTCCTGTGCACAACTGGCGAAATGTTATGTTCGGTACAGATGATTGCCCAGCTGTGAACATCAGCAGCATTTTAAGTCTCAATATTTTGGATTAATGATCGGAAATAATCTTTAAAGAAGAGGCAGAGATACTAATTTCTCCCTCTGGCTGTGCCAAGAAACCAGAATGCAATCCAGCTCAAAGATGCGTTGTGTTAATTGTAAAGGGCAGTTTTTCTTCACTCTTTTGCTCTTACTATCTCTGTCATTATGGCTTTGTCTGCCTACACAGAATACTTAGCTGAATGCAAGTTCATGTGCATGTGGAGGCTGCTGAAAGTAATTCTGGGAAATGTAGGAAATCACTAACTGGAGTAGAAGCAGAGGAGGGAAAGTGAAAATGTATCAAAAGGGAAAAAAAAGCAAAATCACCACACCTTCTGGAACTTTCGATTTCATATTTTTATCATTTAATTCTGTATATCATAATCATGTATATATTACTGATTATATAATCATGAATTACTGCTGATAATTTTCCAAAGAAATTGCACATCTCTTTTTTGTTTAACCTCTTGTGTAGCCTTTGGTTTCTGATCAGTTTAATATAGCATGACAATCAATTTAAAATAAACTTTAATTAAGTGAGGTTGCCCATTGCAGGGTAAATGGAGGTACAGTTATATTAATTTATTTTGTCACGGTGAGATTACCCTGTTGTTTTTCATGTTGTATTGCATTGGAGAACAGATGGAGTTCGGTGTTGAGCTACAATACGACGGTGAAAAATCAAACCCTCAACAAATGCGTGAACATGGATGGAAGTTTGCGTAAATTTGGTTGTTTCTTGGTTTAAAAACCGCTGCAACTTACATGATGGAGTTTCGTAGGATGCAGTAACAACACCGAACTGAACTGCACCACCATGCAATGATGCAATAAGTGGGGGTAAAAATGTTTTAATGTTATCATTGATTACCTCTGTCTGAGCTCATCTTTACCCCCCTTGAAATGATTGGACCAGAGCAAACGTCCGGTGGTGCGTTCACATGCTGAAAGCTCACTGTCATGAAGAACGGTCAACTCCTTCTCATTCACCATTGGAGAAAATTCCAGCAACGTGTGCAGTTTTACGATCGACGTTATTGTCAGGCCGATGAGTTTTGTGGGCTTTATGAGCACGTTACTTTCACTTTCTATAAATAATTTTAAATGAGTAATGAAAAAAAGTTTAAGTTGCATAAGAGCCATCCACTCCACTTCTTTCACCGCCTCATCCTGGATGTTCCGTGGTTGCGGCTCCTACACCTTGCAGACACTTTGCTGTAGGTGGTCCTGATGGTGGTCCTTTCACCAGACTCGCGTTCTCCTCTTCCTCTACTTCACTGATGCATAACGCTGTCAGCAAGGAACATCTGGAGGTGGCACAGAGCATTGTGATTGTTCAAATAAGGATGAAACCATTGGTCCCTTGAGGGCGCCACTGTGCTTCTCTGTAACCTGATGGTCTGGAGGTGGACAAATCTGGACGCCATGATGTTGTCCATCTGCACCAGGCTGAGCTTCTCGGTGAGCAGCTGCTCACTGTCAGTGATCTCTCTCTCGTCCCACACTGTTCTCCTGAAAATCTAAAATCTGTGTGTGTGTATCGTCCTGTTCGGCTTTATTCAGCTCAATTTCACTTCCGCTTCACCTTCAACCCTGAAAGCCTTCTTTTTTGTCTTGAATCCCTTCGAATCAAGCATTTGTCCTGTGAAAATCTGTGTATATCTGATTAACAGGTGCATGACACTGTGGTCTGATGAGTGACAGCTGGCGATGTTTTTGGCTTATATCAATCCTCTATTTGTTCTTGGGTTGCGCAATTTTTTTAACCTCCTACCAACACCATGAACATCTACAGGAGAATTTAATTCAACACTGATACCTACAGCACCTGTTGTTTTCACAGATCTGCTCAAGAAATGGTCTTCTGTACGTGTTTGAGTCACTCCATCACTCCGTCATCACTCGCTCAGCCAGCTTGTCGGTCAGTCCTTCTGTCCAGTTCTGCGTCTGTGCTCAGATTTCTTTTCCAAATTTCTCATCGCTCCTGCAAAAAAGGTGTAAACCACTCAGGTTTTCTCCAGCTGTCAGTCAACACTCGCACAATAAACTCTAATGTCCCCATTCCAAAATACCACTCACTCCAGTTTCGCCTGTACGAGCTCACTCCCCCTCTACCGAGCCTGTCTCCCAGAGGAGGGAACGTGATTTAGGGTTTTTCAAAACTCCACTTTCCTCTACAACACCCCACAGATTCCCACTGCTGGGTCCGGCACTATTTTCCCTCCCTTTACCCCCTCCGCCCCCCTTCAGACAGGTCTTGCCCTAATTGTCTCTTCATCTACTTGTTAAGTGCTCAGCGCGTTCAGCAGCATCAAACTTTCTGGTTTATCCCGCTGGGTTCCCCGGCTGCTGCTGCTGCTGCCCTCAGGTGCAAAAATGCCTTGTTAGGTATACAGTGTTTGTCTCTTTCTGCTTATTACATTTCCAGACAGCCAACTTGAACTGCAATGCTGCAGGCTCACTGAAGTTGTGATTTAATTTTTAGTCCTGGCTTTTCTCTATCGCTTTTCATTTTGTCTTTCTCTCCAGTCTCTCCCTCTCTGTGCGTCTCTGTTTCTCTGAGGGAATTACATAAGTCTTTCTGTGTGTGTGTGTGTGTCTGTGTGGGCAGCATTGCATTTTATGTAAGGCGGACCTGGAAATGGCAACCGAAACACTAGGGTCTTGCTCTCTGTTTTTCCCTCTCTCTCTCTCTCTCTCTCTGCTTGTCTTATTGGCTTGTGTGGTTGGGTCATCGGACTTCTGATCTGTGTGGTGGTTGGCTCCAGATATGTAAAAAGGGGGACTCTGCAGGCCCACTCAGAGTCACACTCACAGCTTTTGTTTTTTTAAAGCTCACCTTGAAATAACGAAATATTTGACTCCTAATTTGCTTGTTGACTTGTAGTGCTCATGTGAAGTGTCTGTTGTGAAGTGAGGAATGTCTGACGTGTATCTTTGACAGATAAAACAGCCAGACTCTGCTTTATTTTAACCCTAACCCCCCGATATGCACTTTATAAAAATAATGATTTCTGAAACAATGGGTCATTGATTTCACATAGGAGTCAACAAAAGCATGCTTCCCATTCCTAGCCGACGGTCAATGATTTTTGTCATAACTGTAGCTAACTAGCACAATGCAAAACCTCCACGAACGAGCTAAAACCTCCAGCTAACTTTTTATTATTTTAAAACAAAAACCGATAAAGGGGTCTTAAATATGCATCCAGACTACATACATTGTCATGATATCATGCACACCGTTACAGGATGTGGAGAAATCCAAAGCTTGACATGCCTGCCCTCTCTACTTGCTAAACTGTCAGACAGTTGCTCTTTTTGGGGTTTAGCAAACTTGTCAATTCTTCAGATTTTTAAGCAGTTGTGCAAGGGTTTCTTCTAAAATCTTACAGCAGTCAGAACAAACCTGTGATTATTTCATAACACCGACCCCCTCCTTTGATTGATATCTACTGTACTTGACACCTAACCCCTCTAATGTTATTTTCTGTTAACTGCTAATGCTCCTACAGCGTGCAGATTGGCACACGGCTAACTGGCTTCCCCGAGAGGAGGGAGGAGTTATGTAATAAGTGGCAGGAGGTGAGGAAAAATGTGAAAAAAATCAAATGTGTTACTGAATGAAAACAATTTTCATAATGCTTCCTCTAATACCACTGAAACAGGTTGCTGCATCTGATTTCCCAGCAGCACAGTCATTGCTCAGAAATGGACTTTGGCGCTCTGATGTGAGGGAGGAAGTGACTAAAAAAAACCAGATTATTAATGGCATCACTTTTGTATTTATTTTTTTGGGAAAAAATAAATAAATAAAACGTTGTTGTTTTTTTTGTCACTTCCTCGCTCATATCAGAGTGCCAAAGTTCATTCCTAGAAATAAAACACCTCTGTGGCCTGAAGAACCTTTTAGATAGTGTGTGAGAGTGTGTGTTCGTGTTTGTGTGTATACTGTATGAATATATGTGTGTGTGTGTGTTTGCGTGTTCGTGGGTGCACGCGCATCTCCAGCTTGTCAGAGGAAGGGTGTTTCACTGAGTGGGAATGCCTGGTAGGATGTGTAGGCCCAGGTTGCTATGGCAACCATCTGCTGCTACGCTCACAAGCGTTCGCCAGCAGCCCACACAGTGTGACATCCAGCAGCAAGCCAATCTGAGAGAGAGAGAGAGAGAAAGTAAATCTGACTGAATGTTAACATTAAAGGGCCATAAATAAGGAAATCAGTTGTTGCTTTACATGTAAAGGCGCTTTATTTATTTTTCCCCAGAAAGTGTAAGATCAAACACATTCAAACACACAGTCTTTTAGAAATATATATACTGAGTTTTATGTGAAGACAGAAGGAGGAGAGGTGTACAGCATTCGAAGCAACACACTGAACAATACTTTGACAGATTATAGAATGAACAGAAGGACGTGAAGCTGCTTTAAAATGTTTAAAAGTTTGAACTGAAGTTTGGTGAAGGATAAGTTAAAAGGTCAAATATGGCAGAACAACAACATTCTCGGTTCGTTGCATCTCTCTGTCTCCCTCATGCCCTGTCATCTCTCCACCATAGCCATCTATCTCAGGCATAATATATTTTTAAAAATAGGATAATATTTAAAAGGTTCAACTGAAAAAATTACATTAAATCTGACATTTTTAATAGAAAAGATTTTGGAATGTGACGCGAATCTGATTTGTGGTAACGCAGTCACACCCTGATTGGATTTCATGAATCTTTATGTCACAGCCACATGATAGCAATTGTGATGTCATGCTGGTGGTTCAGTGTAAATGCGATTGGTGCTGCCAAAAAGAGAGAGATGAACAGCAGATATTCCGGAAGATGAAAGCCTTACTACAAGCAAACAAAAAATGATATATTTGTGAATTTGCCAGTAATATCATAACAAAGTAGCATCCATTTTACTTATTTACCTCTCTGACTATTTACCTCACCAATAAATCTGAATTGATCTCAATAATAAATCCTTGCATGCAGTGTGAACGCGTGTATGTATAAGCAGCTACATGTGTGTATGTTCACCTTTACGCACACATACTTGTGTAAGTGCGTAGGTTTCACTTCAACTTTGAGGCGCACGTTTTGGGAGCACAATTTTACTCATTGGAGCCTAAAGACTCTTTGGCACAACTATACGATTAGACAATCTGTAGGTATGACAAAGACCTGTAGTCAGCGGGAAATACGCAAACGTTGCACAGCTAATCTTCTACACAGGGCTAACAACAGGGAATAAAATGTACTTTTATACATATACGCTGTTGTGTAATAACCTTGTATATTCGTTTCAGATGCAGGAGGTGGGCAGTACCCAGCGAGGCTCTCAGCGGTCCTTCAGCGTCCTGGATCGTCTGCTGCTCACACATCCTGTGTGGCTGCAGCTGTCATTCAACCAAGACGCGGCCCTCTATGTGCTGCTCAGAGAGCCTGTTGGGGTATGGACGAGTCAATTATTCACATTTTGTGTTTGACAACTGCAGCTCTTCTGGGGCTTTGGTGGCTTAACAATAGCTAAGAGTTAGTACAATAGCACCGTTTTCATTGTTTCATCTTGGTTAAAGAAATAGTTTTTAGAAAATACACCTTTTTGCCCTCATTCTGTGAGCAGGGTAAGGAGAATGACGTTAAGTGTAGAGCCAGGGGACGATTGAAGCTGTTTGATATTACATTAGCAGCTTCCACAGACTTAAAATCCATAAGAAAGTGTTTGAAAATCATGAAAATTTACATCAAACACAGATTAACCAGAAACTAGCTTTTATTTTGTACTTTAAATGACCGTTTGCACCATCTGTGCCTTCTCCTGAAAAACCTGTGAAAAGAAAATATAAAACAAAAAAACACATTAACACCCCTGTGCTTTGTTCTCGTGTCTGTGGTGGCGGTTGTTGGTGCTTACAGACCTTTTTGGTGCGTAAATGCAGCTCCAGCCAGAGGAAGGTGCTGTGTTTCAGAGTGACAGCAGACAGAAGTGCCTCCTCTGTTAAGGAGTGCTTCATCTGTGAGGAGGACTCCAGTGAGTATAAAACAAGCTTGATTAGCACGTTTTAGCCACGCAACGCTACATTTCTCCACTCACCGTTTGTGGTGCAGTGCAGTTCGTACACTTGCCGGGTGAAGTAGCGTGGGACAGGGAGGATGGGTCCTCCAAATTATTTGCAGTCGCCATATTTCCTGTTAGATTTCAACAAGGGTCCCACTGCCTCCACAGCTGTCAATCAAACTCTGTCTGTTCTATAACCAGCATTCGCCTTGGAGAGCTCAGCACTCAGCTTCCCTGACTTGTGTCGACTGGTGGCCTTCTACTGTATCAGCAGGTGATGTATTATTTTATCTGATATACGGTATGGCCAAAGGTACGTGGACATGGACAGGTTTTGGTGTGATTTTCATGGTTTCCCCCTTAGTTCAAGTGAAGGGAGCTCAACGCTCAATGCTCCATAAATAAGCTGTGTTCCCAGTTTGCTGCGGAAAAGCTTTACTGGCCTACACAGAGCGCTAACCTCTACGTACGCAGGGAGCCAGGCCTTCCTGCCCAATCAGTGGTCAACCTCACCAATGCTCTTGTAGCTGAACAAATCCCTGCAGCCAAGTTCCAAAATCATGCAGGAAGCCTTCTACCCAGAAACGTGATTTTTGTAATGAGATGTGCAACAATGACGTGTGTGTCCACATACCTTTGGCCAAGCGGTACGCCTGTACTCAGCCAAGACCCTCTGGCAATCACACACATGCTCAGGATTTAATTCCTTTCAGTGTTAATTTCTTTTCTCATCTGCAGAGATGTGCTGCCTTTCCCGTTGCAACTACCAGAGGCCATCGCTAAAGCCACAACACACAGGCAGCTGGAGGCCATCTCACACATGGGACAAGGTACAGTTATTGAATACCTCTCATCCTTTTCAGTACTTTGTACTTGTCCTGAATAATAAAAGATTATTCTTGTAGCTATGCAAGCACCGTGGGTCTGATCGCTGTGTTTGTTGGTTGGTTTATCTCTGGTCTGGATGCAAATATCTCCACAACGTTTGGATGAATTGCCGTACAATTTACAACAGACATTCATGTCCCTCTCAGGACGAATTGTAATAACTTTGGTGATCCCCTGACTTTTCATCTAGCGCCATCATCAGGTCAAGTTTACCTGCAAAACTAATTATATTCCCATCAGCCTCAACTGCTCTGGCTTTAGTGCTAATTAGCAAATGTCAGCAGGTTAACATGCAAATCTAAGATAGTAAAGTGAACATACCAGCTGAAAACATCAGCATGTTAGCATCATTGTGGGCATGGCAGGATGTTGACGCTGGCATTTAGCTCAAAGCAACCAAATGCAAGCCTCACAGAGCTGCTAGCACGGCTGTGCAAGTAACTCTTTATTCCACTTTGAACATACCAGCAAATACTGCTAAACATTTGATACATTCATTGTGTAGATAACAACATCATATTAAAACTACTGCCTTACAGTACTGATACAGTGAAGTTCCTCTGTAATCTCTTCAGAAACGTGTTGTAAATGTGAGAAAGTAGAGGAATAACTGACTAAAGTAGAGACTGCCAGCTTGCATCTATTTTAACATGGCAACTTGTACTGATGCAGCGCAGAAGCAGGGAGCGAGGTGTGACTTCAACATGGCTAAAAATGACACAAGCAAGACACAGTATGTGTCACTGACTGCAGCTCAAAGATAAAAGACTCTTTCTCACCATGGTATCAGTCTGCTCTAGTCAGCTTGCAGCAGAAAACGTTACATTATACAATACAGTACAGCTTTTGCTTGTTTGTGTTTTGTTTGATCACTCTGATTACTACTCATTAGATTTTTTTTTAAATGACAAAATGCTATCGCCTCTACACCGATCAGCCATAACTTTCTGACCACTGACAGGTGCAGTGAAGAACACTGATTACCTTGTTACAATGGCACCTGTCAGTGGGGGGGGGGATATATTAGGCAGCAAGTGAACATTTTGTCCTCCCAAGTTGATGTGTTGAAGCAGGAAAAATGGGCAAGCGTAAGGATGTGAGCAACTCCATCAAGGAACCAAACTGTGATGGCTAGACGACTGGGTCAGAGCATCTCCAACACTGCAGCTCTTGTGGGCTGTTCCCGGTCTGCAGTGGTCAGGACCTACCAGAAGTGGTCCAAGGAAGGAGAACCAGGTCATGGATGGCCAAGGCTCATTGATGCGCGTGGGGGGGACTGAAGGCTGGCCTGTGTGGTGCGATCCAACAGGAGGGCTTCTGTATCTCAAACTGCTGAAAAAGTGAATGCTGGTTCTGAAAGAAAGGTGTCCGAACACACAGAGCATCACAGTTTGTTGTATATGTGCCCATCCTGTCATAGTGTTATGGCTGAACGGTGCATATCTCAAGCAAGTTAAGTAGCCTGAAAGAGAAAAATAAAGCTTCTAAGCATAGCATTTTAACACAAGTGAATAATTATGACATTGGTTTTGACATATTTGCAAAGATGTAGAAACTAGAAACGATCGGATTGGTTGGTTGGTGTATCTGCAATTATTGAATGTGTAACTGAAAAGCTTTGGTATCCCAACTCTTTTTTCTTTCTGGATCTCCCACTAGACTTCTGGAACGCACCGAGTGCTTCAGAGATCCAAAACGGACCGGTGGACCCGGTTGCATCAACCAGTGGCAGCCAGAGTCAGACGACGATGATCCAGGACCGATGTACCCTGCAGACACAGGGTAGACAAGGCAAACTCTGCTTCATCAACCCACTCTTCCTACAGCTGGAGGTTTGCAAGGTTAGTAGTGAAGGTCGTGTGGTTATGTGAGCTTTCTCTAATTTAAAGGTCACATGGTCCTTTTTTCTGAAAAGTTCTTTTTTTTTTTAAAGTTAACGTCCATTACATGTGTTCTAAATCCATCCTCCTACATGACTGCTAATAGCTACTGTTCACCTTGCTCTTCACCTCATACCCTTTGAAAAATAAACAGTTCAAAAAGCCACTGGCTCTTGCGAGATGAAGCACTGAATTCATATTTTCTTTTCTACAGCAGCCACAAATCATAAACCACAGTGCCTCCAATAAGCGGCACCGTTTCAAGCGCAGCATGCGGCTCCGGCTCTCCGAGTCCTCCATGAATCTGTCCCTCGAGGGGGTCGGCTCCTACTCACCTTCCTCTTCAGGGGAGCAGCCCGGCGAGTCAGAGAGGCTGCAGAAGGCCAGTACCAACCCACAGAGAAGAGTTCACACCGGGGCAGGGGTCCTGAGGAGAACCCCCGCTGTGTCTCCAGGTTCTGCAGAGGAAGAGGACATGATGTCTGTCTATGTGCCACAAGTAATACGTGTTAGCAGCTTTATTTGTCTTTCAGACCATGCCTTCACTGGGATGGATACATTTGAGCCCTGTGTTTATGTTATTTCTGAGTAGCATTTTCTAGAACAGAGGTTCCCAACCCCCTCAAGAGGTCAGCAAATAAATCTGAGGTGGCTATCCTCTGATCTTTGCATTTTTCCAAATCACTGGATAACTGGACATAATGTCATCATTTTGATCCAAGGCATGTTCGGTAATAGCTCTTAGTGTTTGTTTTAAACTTCTGGAGTGTCTAAAGTTTTCAGTTGTCAATGTGGGACTGAATATTAGGAGGCTTAGAAAATCATCTCAAATGAATGTTTTTTTAATTATATAAGCAACCATAACAAAGAATACGCCCTTCTTTTTTAAACTCAGCTGATCTGGTACTTCAGGCTTGTTGTGGATTTTTACCTCTGTCCACTATGCAAAGATTAAGAAATTAGTTAAAAGCACAGATTAATAGGGATCTTATCTCCTGTCCCTTATCACATAGTTACTGGCTGATTGATTCATTTATTCATTCATTCATTCTGTTTTATTGGCCAGAACACAATGCCATCATCCTTTCTGCCTTCTATCTATTTATGATTCATTCACTAATATAGTTTGTGCACCCATCACAACTCTCAGTTATCATGATATAAAATTATCACTTCTGTCCTGGTCAAGACATCTGCAAAGGTGGAGGAGCCTCCACAGCCCCAGCAGTCCACTCGAGGAGAGGACCAAGGCATCGAGGTGGCAGTCCTGGCCCTGGAGCGCCGCCCGGCTCCGTCCCTGGCCGAGCTCGACAGCAGCAGCTCCTTCAGCAGCATGGACGAGGACAACGACTCGGATTCAGATCCAGAAAGCATGGCACACGCCCAAACTCACATCTACCAGCGCCCGCCGCTCGTGCGCTCCCGAGGCCGTGGTGGGATGCACCGTATGAGCGAGGCGTTTGTGTGCTTCTTTGCTCCAGACAAGAGGCTGATGCGACTGGTGGAGGAGCTGTCCAGAGACAGGCGCTCGACCTTTGGGGGCATGATTCAGGACTTCCTCCTGGCACAGAGAGAGTTGCTCAAATCCCTGGCTTCCTCTTCTTCATCGTCGTCCTCTTCCTCGTCACGTGTGACCTCTGTGCAGCTCCTGCAGGGTCTGCGCCTCTTTCTGTCCCAGGCCAAGTGCTGCCTGCTGGACAGCGGGGAGCTGGAGCCTCCCATTGAAACCCTGGTGCCAGAGAACGAGAAAGGTAAACAAAAACAAACCTGGTAAATGTGTCAACACATTATATTTGAACTATAGCACATATACCATGTGTTTCAAATGTTGACTGAAGATTTTCTAATGGCTTTTGGATTCCCAGAAGTAAAGGAACAGGCACGTTGAATTTCCACTTTCTTGCACAAATAAAAGTAAATCATCAGTTGTTTGATTGAACAGTGAATAAAGTTTGTTTAAACACAAAGAAAAAGTTACAATGTTGGCAATGTACAGGTGTATGATGTGCTTAGAGGCACTTTATAAAGGCTAAAATTGGGTAGTAAGGTCTAAATACTGGCTTCATCAACATTGATACTTATTAATGCTTTAATAATTACCAGCATTGGGTTGCACCAAAACCCCTTTGCCATGTTCTCCTCCTATTTGACAAAGCAGGTTATGCAGGAGGTTACTGTGAATAGAAAGTATTAATAAATTATTTGCTAACCATTAATGAAGCCATAAGTACAATTTAAAGTATGTCCTGTTAGAATAATACAGTATACCTGTACATTACGTACATTGTTACCTTTTTTTTTTTTTTTATCAAATGTGAGTTATTCCCGCTGCAATCAGTTTATTTTTCATTAATTAGACTGGCAATTGACAGTATATTTTGTGCAAGAAAGTGGAAACTGAGTGAGTCACATTCTTTTTACCCAAAGTATAATGGAGAACATCTCAGATTAATGCCTGGGCATTATCACGTGTTTGAACTTTTCAGCCATTAGTTACAATTTATTAATCTCTTATAATGTATTTCTTATTAGAAAGTGTTTCCAATTAACGTAAAAATCTCCATTTGTGGAACTACACACATATGAGTAATTTCACAAAATGTAAATGATTTTGGTATTTTCATCTCACTGTAAATCACTGAGCAGATTATATCATTGAATTTAGCTGACTGTGCTGGATTACATTTCCAGCTCCCTCTTCTTTCTGGTATGCATGCGTGATTAGTTTATCCCATCACAACGAGCAAAGGGTGAGTGCAGCAGGGGACCGGAGGGGAGAGAAAGAGAAATGTGGAGAAAAAAATACTGTACTATTTGAAAACACTGATTCAATAGAGCACAGTGCCAGGGGACGCAGGTTTATGGAAACAGACAGCCTTTTCTGATAAATGGTGGGCTGCCCAGGCACCAGTGAAAGGCACTGTCAACACAAAGTAGTTTGCGTGGGGGGGTAGAGCCTCATTCACTAGAGCTCATATTGTCTGGTATTTAGAAAACAGCATTAGGAAAGCCCTGCCCGACGCGCCTGCACTCACATCCATCGCATTCAAAGTGTGATTCTTCTCATTATTGTAAAGACATCGCAGGGTGTTACTTTGGAAGGATTCTAGTCAGATCTTTTGACACAGTCCTGTGCGTAGGCTTTTCTTTTCTGGACTCCTTTTGTGTGCGACTGAGTGTGTGTTCACAGGTGTGCTTGTGTGTAAATGTGTGGTGATGGATGGTTGCCTGGCAAGTGCAGAGGCTTCAGGGGAGAGCGCTCGGCCGCTGCCTTTCCTTCCTCCCGTCCTTCCTTCCTGCGCTCTGATTCTGATTTATCTTGCATTGCGTCGGTGGGAGGCATTTGCATTTTTTTTTTCTCCCCCTCGTTTATCATAAAAAGATATCACAGTCCCACGCTCACTCGAAGAGCAGCACGATTCAGGGGAGGGTGGAAGGGAGGGAGGGATAGAAATAGACAGGATACTTTGAAAATGTAATCTGTTACACATCTCTGAGTAATGCATAAAGAGACAGCTTTTTTGAACCAGCCAGTAACTAACAAGGCTGTAGTCGCGTTACATGTAATCTGTTACTCTCCACAGCCGGTAAAACAGAGAGGGATGCTGGGAGGAGGGAAGGGGGGTAGAGAAGCAGAGGATGGAGGGCGTGAATTATTAATTACAATTGTATGGTAAGGTAATTGTATGGTAAGGTAGATGGGGGGGGGGGACATGTTGGGGGATTATACAGGGCAGGAGGGATACATGAAGGATGGAGAGGAGGGAGAGGGAAATTTGATGATGAGTGGAAAACAGTGTGCTCTGGAGGATTGTTACCCACTTAGTCAGGTCTGCCCACTGTGCGTGTGTGTGTGTGTGTGTGTGTGTGTTTTCACGTGAATGCATGCATGTGTAAGATGTCCACGAGATTGTGTATTACACTATTGTCAGGCCAAAAACAAAAGAGGCTGTATCTCCAGAATGTTAGCTTTTCAGGCACTAAGAGAAAAAAAACATTGTTTTAGCGTGATGACTGTGCATGTCTGTCTGGATTTTAAAGGAGTAGTTTAACATTTTGGGAAATACAGTTACCGCTTTCTTTCAAGAGACTAAACTCTATTCAGAACTAGCCAGGAGGCGATTAGCCTAGCTTAGCATATAAAGACGGCAAACAATGGGAAACAGCCAGCCTCGCTCTGTCAAAGGTTTAAAAATATGCACACCAGCACATCTAAATATCACTAATTAGCAAGTTGTATCACCTTGGTTTAATACGTTCACAAACAGAAATGTAAAAACAGCTATTTGTGTTACATATATACTGTAACTATGTCTCGGCAAACAAAGTACAACGATATAATATCTGCTGATGTTGTGCTTACGTGTTGCTTATTCCTAAATGAACATGTTTATTCAAATGATCACACAGTAAACTTGGAGCCAGGTAGTATACCAGCATAGAGGTCAACACTGAACGGGGGGCAATGAGCAATTCATTTCTGCCCTGAGGCTCCTAGAAGGTTAATCATGTAGGTAAATGCATGAATTTGTGAGTCTTCATCGTGTATGAAGAGTCCTGTAGGATTTTCATACATATATACAGTTCATATATTTTAAAACACACTTACTTGACATTATACAAGGTGGATTAAAATCCTGAACGCCTGTACGATCTGATGCAATCTAAGCAGCCTGCAAAAGATTCTACCTTATTGGGAGAGTTAGTTAGATTTGTCAAGTCTGCGTCAGCAAGTGTTGTTTCAAGGCCATAGCTTGTGCTTTATTGTTTGTATTATTTATTCTTGTCTTGGGAAACGTACACAACTATTTCCCATTGTACTGCCTGTTTAGAGAATCTAGCTCCTGTGATTTGACAAATTCCTTGTTGCGTGAATGTCGGTGTCTTCCAGAAATGGAATTTTTATTTAAGTGTACTGGTATTCGGCAAGTTTTCCAGGGAGTAACATTCATAGGACTTTCATTTTAATTAATTGCTTAAAATGCATAGTTCCTGTATGGATAATGGATTTGCGGGTTTAGTGTGGTAGCAACTTTTTCTGGAAGAGCAATTCCACTTTAATGTTCGACAACGTCCATTGCAAGGCTCAGCGAACCTTTCTGCTCCCCTTGTCAGTGCCTCTAGATATGTACGCGCATTTCTCTACTTGCAAATGACCCAATAAATAAAAAGCTATCTCTTTTCTATTCTTTCTACAAGAAAGAGTCTCACGGTAATACAAACGTTTTTCAATTCCAGTCTCCCAATTAATGAACCCCCTCTTTCTGTCCTCAGATCTGGCGCTGGAGCGTGCAATGTTCTCCTGTGTGCTCAGGCCTCTGAGGTCCCACCTTGACAAAGCTCTTGTTGAGCTGCACAATCAAGACGGCACCAGCCAGCGCCTCATCCAAAACCTCCTCCGTCTGAAGGGGGACGTTGCTATGGAGCGGCTCAACGTGCGCACGGGCGTCCCTGACAGCCGCGGGGTGGAGAGGGTGAAGCAGAAGCTGATCCTGATGCAGAGGACGCACTCGCCCATCGACAAGGTGCTGCTGCTGCTGCAAGTGTGCAAGTGCATCCACAAGGCCATGGGGTCCTTACATGGTGAGGCCAAATGTTATTTTATTGGATTTCAAGGCTTGACTATAACTTTAAAAACAAAACCACCTTCATTAGTAGTAGTCGGACTACTACTACTAAAAGCTACACTATTTGAAGTTCCTGCATTCCACAGACGGAGATTTGGAAAGATTTTGTATCATTTTTGCTGCTTGAAGGTCTTTGAAAAGTCTTTGAAAAGGCAAAGCTCTACACTGCAGACACACTGTATCTGTGTGAGCTGTAACACGACCTCTCTGCTTTTCATCACGACCTGCTGCTGTCTGAAATTAATGCATTGTCATGTCAGTACATCTGAATTTCGGGTACAATTTTGGAATTGGTGCATCGTAACTTATTTCATGTTTTTACTAAACTAACATTTGTAATGTCTAATTGGGTAGGTAAGTACAGTAGGCTAAATTTAAGATCTTGTATGTGTCTGGAAAACACAGTTGGTGGTGGGATTATTTCATGACTTTTCATTTTGAACCACAGGGAAACACAGGTATGGTCCAAATTGGTCTAACCCTTTTCTCCATACTGTATATTGCTACAATATTGTATATAATGATAACTTAATGATGATAACTTACCCTTATACTGTCCTCATTTTATTTTCTTTCCAGGACAGGAAGTGAGCTGGGATGACTTCCTGCCATCGCTGTCTTACGTGATCGTGGAGTGCAACAGGCCTCATATCCTGATAGAGGTGGAGTACATGATGGAGCTACTGGAGCCCTCCTGGCTCGGAGGAGAGGGTACGACCTAAACTCTAAACGCTACCTGTCAGCTGTTCAGGAGCTGTGCTTTAACTTTGACCAAACATCCCTGATGTCTTTTAATTTGTTAAACCAAGATCGTATGGCCTGTCTGTTGCCATTTCAGTACACAGCATCTTGTATTAGTGCCAGCATTCATACAGCAGACAACCTTCATATAAGTAAACAGGATATAACCCCCTTAGCCAGCAGGTAAATAAACAGGTGTCGACTTCGGTTACATGACTTAAACTGGAGCCACGAGTTTGATGACTTTAGTCAAAGAAGTCAAAGGATTGAGTCTTTTGACTTATCTTGGATGGTGCAGCAGCACATTCAGAGATAGGACTGACGTTCATGTTTGTACTTTATATTGTTGTGCCACAAACATTACTCTGTTGGTGTGTATATTTTAAAGTGACATTAAATTAAGCATTATGACTCCAAACCCTATGTTTAGGGCTTGTACTGCAGGCTGTTTGCTTAAAATGCATTATAGCTATAGATATTTACCCACACTATACTGCCAATTACTTGTCGGTGATGTAATTAGGGCTGGCGTGTAATTAGGGGATTATTTTCATTATCAACCATTTTCTCGATTCATTGTTTTCAATAAGTGTCAGAAAATAGCGGCAAATGCCCATCACAATGTCACAAAACCCAAGTTTGATATATTTAAATTGCTTGTTTTATCAAAACAACAGCCAGAGAACCTAACAATTTACTATCATTCAAGTCTAAGAAGACGAACAAATATTTCCATTTGAGACGCCACAAGCAGTGAAGTTTTTGCATTTTTTTCTTTAAAAATAACGTCCTCTATTATCTAAATAGCTGCCAATTCATTTTCAGTCAATGGACTAACTTAGCTGTAAGCTATGTACTGTATTTTTTATGTTCACTTTAATGTTGTTTCTCATTCTGAAGCCTCTATTATTATAATTTTTGTTTGTTTGTTTGTTTGTTTGTGTTTTTTTTGGGGGGGGGCGGGGGTTTGGTTCCAGGAGGGTACTACCTGACCAGTGTGTATGCCAGCTTGTGTCTGATCCAGAGCCTGGAGAGGGAGCAGCCGTTCTCAGGCTGCCTGACGCCGGAGGCCCAGGAGGCGCTGAAGGAGTGGAGCTGCAGACGGAGCCGAGAGGCCCAGAGACAGAAAGAGAACCAGCAGAGCCAGGTAGGTACCAGAGGTTTTTGATTGTAGTAGTAAATAACAGACACACTGGTAGTGTTAAGAGTATGTGTGGGTTTGTGCCATAATCCACTTTATAGCTGTCACGCAGAGCTGCCCCGTGTGAAGTGCTGATTGACGTGCAGACAGTAGGAACTGCTGCTTATTATGCACTGAAACAATTCTATGGGATTCCATTCTCCACTGTACCATGTGAATGACACGTCTGTGCAGATCAACATTAGGAGGCACTTTGCAATATAATGTCCAGGATTCAAATCTCTCCCCTTCTGATGCAGGTCACAGTTGGAATAAACGTGATTTCTGCAGCTGGAATGTGGACAAATCTACTCTGAATCTGTAGTTTGAGCTAGTTGGCAACCGTGCTGGAATTTAACTAAGAATATTTACTCAGGTACTGTACTTAAGTACACATTAGAGATACTTTACTTGAGTATTGTCATTTTATGCAACTTTATACTACATTTCAGAAGCAAATATTGCACTTTTTACTCCACTATTTGTCTGACAGCTTTAGTTACTTTGCAGATTACGTTGCAGATCTGCCATACCCTTCCCGTCCAGTGAAAACCACGTATCTCCAAATTTGGTGATTTTGAATGTGGATGTTTCTGACAAGCTGAAGGATTAAGAGTTCCTTTATGAGTTGGAAATATTCTCATAAGTCTTAAAATAAATAAACTATAAAAAAAAAAATTGGATCAGCAGGGAAATGCATCATCACAAAGCTTAAAACAGGGCTGTTTTCTAGAGATTTGTGGCTCTCGCAGGACAGTGACGCTGCAAACAAGTGATGATCTTAAAGAATATGATGCATTGCTGTAGATCAAACTACACAACAGTATATAATGTAGTGAAAATGCAACATACACATTAAAGCAGCAGTAATATAATCCAAAAACATCACATATAATGGTAAAACACTGAAATAATGAGTACTTTTACTAGTACTGTTATTGCTTATAACACTTACACACTTTTACGTAAGTGTGGTTTTGAATGCAGGACTTTTACGTGTAGTGGAGTATTTTCACAGTGTGGTACTAGTGCTGTTACCTAAGTAAAGACTCTAAATACTTCTTCCGACCACTGGCCTAGGTAGAACAGGGATCTGTGAAATTTGGTCTATAAATATGTGACGAGCAACATTCAGCTTGGATTTTTAAAAGGCTTCTAATGTGTTCCTGGCTTTAGAGTGCTTGTCTGCAACTGACGAGCTACCTGAAATGATCTGTCCTGCTGTCCTTGGGCCTAAACTCCAGCTTATCTGGTACAAGGATCAGTCACAAACCGTTTCCACGTTTCGCAGTTCAAACTTGAACCTGTTTCATGTCTTTCCAATGGCACAAAAGACACAAACGACAACAGAAACAAGGCGGCAATCCATCCAAAGAGGACAAACTTTACATTAATTATACTGATGGCGATGCACGCTGAGCAACATCAGATTATCCTACATCTGTGACAGCGGCAGGTGGGGTAAAATGAGCAGCAGCGGCTCGCATTTGTTTCAAAGGTGATCTCAGGTGGTACAGCTGCTGCTGCTGCTTGGGAAGGTGAAGACAGTACTCTGGTTTTCTAGGGGTCACGCAAAAAGGTGACGATTTTCAGTGGAACAGCAGGTCAGAAGTCAGACAACACACCTGGATTTCCCCCCTTTGTGTGCAAACACGTTTCAAATTCATTTGAGGGGATTAGTTTTTAGACATTTTTAGAGGTAATCCGCTGATCTGGGTCCGCCAGCTTACATCAGGTCATGCACTAATGCACACACACACACACACACACACACTGACTGTTACCTAGACTCTCCTGTTAGCACTCTCCTGGCTCCAGATTGGTATAATGGTCCCCCAGATGCCATGGGGGAAAAAAAAGGCATTGTCATCCACAACGTTTCTGTCTCGTCACGTGGTGCCTCTCCTGGCTTCAAATAGCCGATCTAACTCACCCGGCAGCCAGATTTTCCACTGACACAGGCGGGGATCAGTGAGCCAAGTGCTATGAAGAAGTGGGCGGTCAGATAACATGAAATTTATTGAGCTGCATCTACCCATCGAAGCAGGCAAACACAATATGCACACGGACAGCGAGGAGCTCAGTGACTCTGTAAGTTTTGATGATGGCAGACCTGTTGATTGTAATTGCTGGTGTGTGTGTGTGTGTGTGTGTGTGTGTGTTTTTTGGTTTTCTTTTTTAGAGCATATTTTTTAGAGCAGGCATCTGTGTGTTTGTTGGGGGGATAGCTGTGTGTGCAGGTAGGATGTGTGGTGTTTGTGTGTGTCAGAGGATTGTCACTGCTTTGTCAAGGTTGGATGTTTGGTAAAAGGATTATGTTCAGTATGTTTTCAGTGTGTGTGTGTGTGTGTGTGTGTGTGTATGTGTGCGTGCGTTTTAAAGACAGTTGTGAGGGTGTCTGTAGGTGGTGGAATCTGACATTATATAATAGCTTAGGTACGGCACAATTGCTGCTAAGTGTTTGAAGAGTGGCAATTGTTGTGACCGACTCATTAGTTGTGTGTTTGATCGCATTTTCTTCTGTAGAAAATGTCAGAAAGTTTCTGTTTTGGATTAAACTGCAGAGGGAAAACTTCACCAGAACACCGAGGTAGAGCGAGCTTAATGGATTATATTTGATCAGTTTGGACATGGACTCGCTGTGGTGGATTGATGCTGGGAGAGTGAAAAGAGCAATTTCATGAAGATGCTTTTCCTATAAAGCTCTTGGACCTGCTGGTTTGGGGGAAGTAGACGCTTTGTTTTAGAGATAATTTATTTTATGATCATCGTTTTGGTTCATTTATTGTAATGGATTATGAGCCTGCGTGCTCACACAGCTCTCACTCCTCCTCTGGCTCCATCACTCTCTCCTCCCCCTCTTCTGCCCTCACTCCATAAGCCTCTTGACCTCTGTTTTGCATGACTACAGTGTATATTCACCCTTTTTTTTCTTTCTATCTCCCTCCCACCCTCCCTCCATCCAGAGGTGCGTTCGGATACTGTTCCAGGACGGGGAGCGGAGTGCCGTGCGGACGTTGCAGTGGAGAGCTGGGGAGACCAGCCAAGCCCTGGCGCAGCTGTGCGCCGAAACCTTCGGAGTGTCCGACCCGCAGCAATACACCTTGTACTGGCGCAGTGGCGGCGAGATGAGGGCCCTGCCGCCTCAGGCCCAGCCCCAGGACCTGGCCAGCCACAGCGAGGGAGGCCCCTCGCTCTCCTACCTGAGGACCGACCACGACTTCAGCAAGATGCGGCGGCTCACCAGAGGTGGCGCCGTGGACCTGAGCGAGTCGGTGTGTGAGGAGTGAGTGGGAAGAATGGAGGGAGGAGGGAGGAGGAGGAGATGGATGGTGGCTCTCGCATTCTCTCTCTTTCTCTCTCTTGTTCTGTCTCTTTCTCTCCGGCGGTGTGTTGTGTCTCGTCGTGGGTCAGGACTCGTTGTGAAAAACTGCAGCCCTTCTCCAGACTCGGAGCAGACCTTAAACGGTAAACTCTTCCCTAAATGGACCAACATGCAGCGCAGAGCAGGACCAACATAGGGACTGTTGCCAAAAGTTGTACTATGTACCACTCAGTGTGGCTGCTGGTGTAAAGGAGTGTACTGTTTGTGACATGGAAAATGTGTAATAAATGGATTTGGTTGTTATTTGATACATGAACCCAGAGTTATACCATGAAGGGATTACATCATTAAAACGTGAGGAGGCACAAATCCAAAGACGAATTCTGTGAGACCACTGTTGCCGGGAAACAAAATCACTTCCTGTACGCGAGAAGGCAAGTTGTCCACCGTGGTGATGTAACCCTTTCACTGTATAGTTCTGGGCAAAATCTAAACGACACTTGGATGTTTTATTACTTCACTTTTATGTGTAAAAGTCCCGCAGATCTTTGGATGGAACTGTGTTGTTAAAGGGTTTGGGGATGCAAACCTTTCTGTGCCCCCCTGGAATACAGTTTGACAAAACGGTGACATGTGCTATATAGCCAAGACCAAACCTCAATACCAAAGTGGCAAAAAGAAAAACCTGATAAAGAGAGGCCATTTTGTGATTCAACAGGTGGTTACTTTGAAAGAAATCAGGTTTACAAGCTCGAGGGACGCTATAAATCGGCTGTTTATTTTTAGAATCACCCACAGAGACAATTTTATTTTTGCTTTTTGAGGAAAAAGCGCACTCTCCTCCTTGCTCGCGTATTCTATTAGGTGTTTTTGGCAGGTGGAGTAATGAGCGAGTAGGAGGGACGTGATAGAAAAGCATCAGCTCTCTGTTTTTTAAAACCATGTGAGAGAGAGAGAGAGAGAGAGAGAGAGAGGGAAAAGAAGCATCACATCGACACACCGAGACAACCTGCAACAGATTTAGTGAATGACTTGGCGAATGTATTAAAATCTTTTTCAGTGTCAGACTTTAATCATTTCACAACTGCATTCATTTCACGTTTCAAGCCACTGCTTTTGAGTTCTCCTGTTTCTCTTGGCCGCACTGTAAAATGACAGTAACCCGGACTGAGAGCACAGTCTGACCAACAAAACCAGGACCTCGCGTTGACTGGTAGAATGTAAATGTAAAAAAGTCACCAGCTTCTGGTGACTCCTGCTGCAAGTCATCACTGTCAACTGACTGTTCAACTCAGTGTCACTATCAATGATCATATTGTGTATTTAAAACTAACTTTTAACTGTTCAATTTGTTGGGTAGATATCAAACCTAAGTATGGAGTTTTTAAATCAGCTGAGGAGGTTCATTTTGGGAACTCTGATGTGTTTTGAACATTATTGCATGCTTTTTCATTTAACGTGATGGTTCTGCGAATGTGGTGCGCGTGTGCGTGAAGCATGTGTTCATTGTGAGAGCTCACTATTTCTTTCCAGTGTAGAAACACATTACTGTACTTTGTCAGGTAAACCCAGTATCGCAATAAAAATTGCAACATCTGTTCACAACGTTGTTGCATCCAGTTTTGTTTTGTTGTGGGATTGGGAATGTTGTGATTGGATGTCATGAACAGACTCAACCACCAGAGGGCAGCAAATAACACCAGTTAGTCCTGCCTTTAAACTACCCACAGATTCCATTTATTAAAGATTTATGTTAATGTTAAAAATCCTCATAAATTTGACTAATAAAAAATCGAGTCATATTGCCCAAATGTAAATATATATGTATATGTATGTATATATATATAGAGAGAGAGAGAGAGACAACGATTTTCCATTCTTTATAATCTTTTGAGAAATAACAATTAAATAGAAAACAACTGTGTTTCAGTCTACTTTGACAGGTTTATGATTATTTACCATTTGAAACATTTCACATTTGAAACATCTGTAAGAAATCAGTGGTGTTTTAACTCAACGTTCTCATTGTGTCCACTAGCCTTATAAAATATCCCCAGGAACTCTGGAACAATATAGGGATATTGTTTTTCATCAGATGTAACAAATAATTTTCATTTTGGCCTGACATTTATGGACCCAAATGTTATAAATGTTGTAAACCTTGAATGAGGTTGAATTAAGGCCCAATTTAAGTACCGGATAAACAACGCCTGTTTGTCTCAAATTGCTGAAAATAATGCAAATTAAACCACAAATCCTCTTATGTTGTTGTGGAAGTAACAAGACTTAGACTCTGCTGTACATGTAGTAGTGTGAAGGTTCATTCTGTTATTGTTTTTCTGTTATAAAACGTAACCTCAGCAGGGATTAAGGCTGCAACTAACAATTATTTGTAGTATGAATTAATCTAGTAATTGTTTTGTCATTTACTGTGAAAGATTTTCAAATTTTCAAGTTTTATCCAAAACAGTCCAAAACCCAAAAATGGTCACTTAACAATGATATAAACAGAGAAAAGCAGCAAACTGTAAACTAAGTACAACATTTTTGGTCCAGCATGCCAGGCTACGAGAGGTGAGTAGTTGATATATATATATTGACATATAAAGGTGATGTCATTTTCCTTTATACGTTTTATTTTTATCTGATTCCACCTCCCAGTTTCTGCAGCACTCCCAGGCCCTTTTCCTCGTACTCCGCCTTGCTCAGCCAGAAGGAGTCCTTGTCTTTCATGATGTTGGCCAGCACCGCGCCGCCCATGAACACCATGTGTTTACGCCTGGGAGGATCCTCGATGCGGATCTTAAACTTCTACACAGGTGAGGAAAAAGAGAGGAGAGGTCATTAAAACACAGCGCTCTGCATGTACGTACTTTCCCTCTTTTATGCTTTTGTGCTCGGTCTCTGCTTTTACAACTGCAGCAGAAAATTAACCATCACAAAAACCCTACCAACAAGTCTACTATTATTATAGTATAATATTGGATTTACAACAATGATAAAGTAAACATTTCCTACTTATAAATTGTAATAATTCAGAATATAATTCCACATTTAGTACACAACTCTTTCCTGGTTCTATATTTAAAAAAGAAGTTAAGATTTATGGGAAAATGGGTCCTTGGTGGTCATTGTAGATGGCTGACATTTCCTTTTTTGTTATTAATATAACTAAACCAAACAGTGCAACCACTGACGTAAATGACAGTTTATTCTCGCCTTTGGAAACAACAGTGACAAAACAATCTCAGCTCAAGGTGCTTTCAATCGTCTTTCATCTATAGGTCTTGTGATGTGGACGAAAGCTCCAGAATAAGGGAGTAAGTGGACTTTGAGCTGAGAATGTTTTGCCAAATGCAATTATTATAAAAATGTTTTTTAAAAAATCTATTTATATCAGTGCTATGTAACGGATGGAAAATACAACATGTTAACATTGTGGCTTATGCTACAGATTATGGTGTTACTTTAATGGCATATGACATTTATGCAAACGTATTAGAGTATCAATTGTACAACACCTTATTTAACTTCCTGCTGCAGCTGTGTCTTAAGATACAATTTAAACCCCATTGCATCATTCTCCAGTAAAGAAGAAATACTGTGGACGACAAAGTTCTTACTGATAGTTTCTCAGTGTCCCCGTCCAGCACCCTCTCCAGGTAGAGCTGCTTGATCTCTCTTTCCAGTCTGGATGGAAGGCCGGGGTACATGGTGGACCCTCCTGACAGCACAATGTGCTTATAGAAGTCTGCCCTGCACAGAAAAACAGATGGCAGATGGAAAAATGACGTGCTTTGTTTGTCTACATCCCCTGTTTATTTCCTGCTAGATATAAAGCATTGAGCCTCTTGTATGGTAATACAGTAGCTGTTGGGTATGAATAAAGACAGCATAGACTCAGACCTGAGGTCAATGTCTGCAGCCTGGATGCAGTTAAACAGCATCTCAGCCACTCCTGCTCCCTCCACGTTGATGAGATGAGGCTGGAAGAGAGCTTCAGGGGCCCCAAACCGCTCTCCACCCACGTTTACCTGTCGGCCGTCCGGGAGCTGCACCAGGGAAACGAACCGTTAAGAAAAATACGCTGATTTGTTTTCTTGCCGAGAGTTAGATGAGAAGACTGATACCCCTCTCAGTCTTCTCATCTAACTCTCGGAAAGAAAGAAAGTGAATAGGAACATTTCCCAAAATGTCAAACCACTCCTTCATCTGGACTAAAACTAAAAATGCTTCCCTTCAACGCACCGTGAACGACTCCACCAGGTAGGTGGTCTCGTTGGCCAGGCGCTGCTCCTGCTCAATGTTGTATCCCACATAGCAGAGCTTCTCCTTCAACATACGCACGGTCTCAAAGTCGGCCGTGTGGTTGAAGGCGTAACCGCGGAGAAGCAGAAGCTGATGAAGATAAGATGTGTTGAACTTGTTCAATCGGGGAGTGTTTTTCTCATTCTTCTTTCATGCATGTTTAGCAACAGATCCAGGTTTTTCTTTATGTGCAATATTGGGACCCTAGATCCAAAACATTGACCTGAGCCTCTCCCGGCTCACCTTAATGAGGTAGCGTGTGATTTCACGCCCTGCGATGTCCAGCCTGCGTGTGAGGTGCGGTAAAGAAAAGCCCTCATACACCGGACAGATGTGGGTGACACCATCACCCGAGTCGACGACCACACCGGTCAACAAACCTGTAGACAGGATCGATTCCCAAAAGAGTAATTTATGATCATTTCCAATAATCAGTGAATCTGTCCCTGAGGTCATTCTGAATGGGATAGAGAAGTGCGAAGTAGATTTCTTGTGTATTTAAGCTCTGAAACCCAGTAGGAGGATTTGATCCATTACATATTAATGTACCGCTGATGATTTGATGTCTTACCCTGAGCATACAGAGTGAGCACAGCCTGAATTGCCACATAAATGCCGTGGAACTGGTACTTCTCAAACATGACCTCTGTGATCTTCTCCCGGTTCTTGGTGGGGTTCATGGGCGGCTCAGTGAGCAGGATCTTAAAGAAGTACAAATTAAATGCAAACTGATTGGATGCTTTTTTTAGTTTTTGTTACTTCATGTGATGTCACAATAGTTTATTTTGAAAGGCTGACACTGTGGGCTTCTTGCAAACGTCACACAACATTTTGCAGCACAAACATTTTACAAAGAAACACCTGCAAGTTGACCAATCTTATGTGCGCTTGACAAAATCACAAATAGCATGCAATAACCTTTAGTGAAATTTAAAAACAACAACAACATCTGCTCAACTTTGTTCTACCTTGCATTCCGGTGGGTTGATTTTCAGGCGGTCGGGACCGAAGGTGTGGTCCCACAGGTGGAGCATGTCGTCCCAACAGCGCACCATACCGTTCTGCATGGGGTAGGACACCTCCAGCATGGAGCGACATTCGCTGGCCTCATCACCCACCATCAGGTCCTGGTGGAAGAGAACAGGAGGAGGTCAACCATAGTAGATGTCGACTTTATTAGGTACAGAACAAAGGGAGAAGACCTTTCTGTAATAAAATTTTTTAAATAATCTTTACAAAGGGGCAACTTAACCTTCCATCACTGTTTATTGTTTTGTGGCAGTGCCCTTTACACTTCTGTTCTACAAAATGTCTATGTGTAGTCCAATCAGGATTATGAGGGTAGAGATCTGAATGATCTGCACAACCTCAGGTTACATGAACTTAACTGTGTCTTAGGAAGCTAACAGGTGTACTGTACTTAAGACACTTTAAAACATATGGGCTGAGAAGTAAGAAGAGCTGGAGGAGAAGGTCAGGTGTTTAATGAGCTCAACAGGTCTTATGGTGTGTGTCTAGACTTATGAGAGTCATTCCCTTTGCTTTAAATAGAATAGACAATTACATATAGATACCATTTGTGTAAATACCGTGGCTGTATTTGACGATATGTATGACATGACATGAAAGGGGAAAGGTGGACACTTTTCATATTTTATTCTGTTGAATTGTCCATGATCACAATCTAAATGCTGCCAGACTGCCAGGTTCAGTGAAAGAGCAAGCAGTAACCTCACCTTTATCTCAATGTTGCCCACTTTGGTGTTTGATCGTATGATTGGTCGACCCACCATAGCAGGGAAGATGTGGTCAGGGAAGTTGGATCCAGCAAAGCCACACTTGACAAACTGTGGAGGGATGTGAGAATGGCATTTTTTTTGTGTGTGTGTGTGTATGGGAACTAATGTTCTCGTTTTTGTATGTTGACTGAAACTGTGCTGCCCTGATTCGATGCTACACATTAACAATGCAATTTCATTATATTTGTAAAAGCATGTGGAATAATTTGTTAGGCAAGCACAGGAAAACATATGCCTTGACATTCATTTGAAATAGCCTGCCATTCACCACAGACTATCTGCTTCTCTGCCTGTCATGACTACACCTCACACTAGAGTGTCTCAACTTGCCTTTGTGGCCATAGACACATTCCTTAGCCTGGAGGGGTGCAACACATTCCAAGCACAGGTTAAAATAGGTTACAACCCGTTTCTAGCTACAGGTATAACTGTATATTTGTGTTGACTGCCATGATAGGATTTCAACATGTACATGCCACAAAACAGCATTATATCAGTACCTCAAATCTCTCTTCCTGCTTTTCACCCAATTGCTGCTCAGTTCAGTACATCGCAGCCATTTATGGCTGTGTGTGCACAGTAGAGGCAGAGTGACAAGTCCAGACAGATGTGCAATCAGGCTGCAGTTCGCTCACACCCTTCAGATGTTAACCACTACGTGATCCAGAAGCAAACTTTACCGCGTAAGAACAACCGCTTTGAAATGAAACACAGATGTTTAACACACCTGGTGTAGGGTTGCATCAAACACCCTTGAACATAACACTTTATACGCAAGCTCAAACCTACTGGGAAGGAAGATAGAGCTATATCATACAATATAGACACTTGACTTACCCCTGTCCCATTGTCACAGACCACCACTTTTCTCCCCTTGCTGTCCATGCTTAAACAATAAGCACAAGATACTCCCTCCTGTCAGGACAGGGGTCTGACTAACAAATAACCAATTCAAGGTTATTAAACCTGAATTTAGCAGTGACTGCAACTGACAGGTAAGCAGAAGTGTTGTTCTTGTTTCTCCTTCAAGCGTGGGCGGGGTTACTAAGATGTGAAGACGCCCATTTTCTGTGGCCAGGGAGGAGGCACAGCTGGAGTGCAATTTAATACTGGAAATCTTAATACTTAATATATTCTAGCATCAAACTTATTAAAAGTTAATATTAGTTAAACCAAAGCAATACTGCAGACTGTTTTGGTAGACCCTAAACATTCTCTCAATTCTTTGAAGAATGTAGGCTATATGTGCAATTTGGGTTTTTAAACTGACCAGCCAATAAACCGGTTACATTGTTTTTTTTTTTGTTTTTTTTTATCTTAATTGACATGGGGCTGGCCCAATCACAACTTTAAAACCCTCCCCCTCTAAGCCCCGCCCACACACACGATCTGTCCTTTGACTTTGTGTTGGACGCTGCTGCCTCCTGCTGGCAAACAGAAACAGGCCCAAAAGCTGCTACGTGTACGGGACGCACTGCCAACAGGGTAAATAACTCGAAACTACGTTTTTACAAAGCTGCGCTTTTAAGACAAAAGTAGATACAGGCATCAGCAGGAAGGAGGGGGAAACTATGGGATCCTGACGATCAGCATGTCTGTTGTGTGCAGCAGGCATTCTGTCACAGGTCAAAACACCCGCACGTCAGGTTTAGGCTAAGGCTGTGAGCTAAGTCCAAACATTAAGACTAAGAAACGTGTGGTGGCAGCATTGTGTTTGTGTGCCTTAGCTAACTACTGTAAATTACAGTGACAACGAGTTTGTCCTCTCTGGTAGACACAGAGTGCTAAAACAGTCCTTTGACAAACGTAGTGTTTTTAGCTAGCTGCGGGCATGTTGTTAGCGTTTTTCTCTTCCGGTAGGCGTGGTTTTTCGAGTGTGACGCGGTGGCGCTCTCTGTCTCTATAGGCTACCTCATTGGCCGCTGCTGTTTATTGGAGTGACGCGTCAACGCGGCCGCCGTGTCAGTGCACGTAAGTCTTTGGAGGCCGAAAGTCTTTCCACAATTCAAATCATAACTTAACATCATACATTTTCTACCGTTTTTGATTGCTAGAAATGGCAGACATGTACTTGTGAGAATGTACCCAGTGTAATGTATTTTATTTCTTACTGTATGTAAAATGGCTGCCATGATGTCATTTTGTTTATTTAAATACTTAATTTAAAAAAAAAGATGTAATTGCAATAAACGTAAAATAAAAGTGAAATGATTAAGTCATTATCTGGCAGCCTTCACAATGCAGTTATAAATTAGTTATATATGATAAATTCATGTAGCACGGTTGTGGAAGGGCCAGACTCCACCCCCTACACTGCCATAATACTGCTTGTCAGTATAACTTTGGATAAAAATAGGTTCATTTATTTTCATAAAACATTTACAAAATACATATCTTCGTTGAAATGCAATAATGTCTTGTGAGAAGTGATGGTCGTAAGAAAAGACAGCAAACAGTAGGCCTTTTGAGTGTGTCGTTCTGACATGAGGACACAATCATATCTGACTCACTGTTCTCAGATGTAACAGGCACAATGCGTTAAGACCGATCAGTGCTTTACATTCTCGCTGTTTTGTGTTTTCTGTTTCGGCTCCTGCAGGAGTTTGTCATGAGAGCAGCTCAGGAGCGTCTTACAAAAAGCCCTACATATTTCAAACAGTAACCAAAAGAGAAGTGAACAGGTAAAACACAGCTGGTAACAAAATGCTTTGTAACTTAGCAGCACATGTGCATCATTAATTAAATAAAGTGATGTCTGTCTAAACATATGTTATTTGTCTAAGCATTGTAAAAGAGTTATGCCCCTAGTTCCTTTTTAAGGCAGTGAAATGTGTTTAATTGGTCAGTTACTATGTTTACATGCACATTATAACCTGAATCCTCAGAATAACAAGATTAAAGTGTTAATAATGCCATCTTAAATGTTTACACGGTTTGCCTACACACATTTTCTTTTTTTACCGGTGCTATTAAATAGGTGGATTTTGGACATTTATTCAAACTGTTTTTCACGTTGATTCTCTTCAGCTTGAAACTTTCTCAACCAAATCTTCCACCACCACTTGCCTTTTTGGTGTGTGTTTTAACACCACTTGAAAACAGATGCATTTTACATGATAAAATAAATTGAGTGAGCAAAAATCTAGGTTAAGTTATTCAATTTATAGGCCAATCAAATGGTTTGCAAGACTCTTCCCACAGTTGGTGTATTGCCGTAATCTGAAGATAATCAAGTTATTAATGTGCATGTAAATGTAGTTACATGTATCAATAGCCTACTAAAGGTATTGTTCATCGTGACCTCACAGTTTCCATACAAAAGAATTATGTATCTTAGATAAAAACTATTGATCTATCCAAAAATACTGAAACCACCTGTAACAAAACTTAAAATATTAATCACATTATCTAAAGACCATTGGCATTATTTCTATATATACTTTGTCTGAGCATTGAAAAACACTTGATGATGTAGAAGTACCTGTTCTATGTTCGCCTATCAACAGTGTTGAGTGAGTCGTGGTCAGCTGTAAATTAATTCATTCAACAGTCAAGGTCCTGTGCCACGGTGCTTTTGTAAGTGCATGTTGTTTTCGCATATCATTCTCTTACAATGTCCACTCACAGCGACATCAAGTGGCCTCATCCTCACCCTCCTCCCACTGAGAACACCTCCAGTGTGTCCACAGACAGTTCAAGTGTCTCTAACATATGTCTGAGTCTGATGACAGACACCTGCAGGGACTGAGAGTGAAAAGACGTCCATCATCATCATCTCAGGACTCAAACTCGCTGTCGCTGCTGACTGAGATCTCCGGGGTGGAGGCCCCTGTTCCTCTGCGCTCGGTCTCCTCTGTGCTGCCGTCGCTGGCCTCCGGGCTGCCCAGGTGGCGAGGGGAGGTGGGTAACAGGTGGGGGTGATGGCGGCGCTCCTGAAGGGAGCCGTCAGGTGAGCTCTCAGAGGGCAGGAGCGAAGGATCCTGCTGCATTCTGTGTGGGGAGAGAGAGATGGCAGTGAGTCTTTTTTAACAGTACATGTTGAAGAGGTGCTTCTCAGACAGAGATATACATTGGCATTTTTCCTCATCAAGCATCGTCATATGTCATTTTTAAAGGTACCTGTTCTTTGCAGATGCAGCACGGTCTCTTTGGCGGCGGTTCTTGAACCAGTTGCCGACCTGTGTGGGTGTGAGTCCTGTGGCCTGGGCCAAGTGGCGTTTCCTGGACGGGTTCGGGTAGGGGTCTTGGAGGTACCATTCTCTCAGCAAACTGCGAGTTCTTTCCTGGAGAACACATGAAATATATGGAATATTTAGGCTGCTGTGCTTCATTAAACTAGTGCACATGTTATATTATATGCAACATACACTTTATTACCATGGAATTGCATGTTTTGAGAAATACAACTTTATTTTCTTTAGAAAATTGAGGCATAGCATGTTGAAAAAACACCATATGGTGTTTTGATATCATCCTATTAAACCACAATGATCTTATCACTCTCATATGATGCTCAGTGTAATCGTATTAGACTGGATTTATAAATAGATGATTACAATCTACATTAGAAGTATACATAACAATATCCACTAAATGGGATCATGTTAAGGGGCTTAATAGGCTGTTGGAGAGACTATCCCTCCTGAGGTTTGGAATTAAAGATTAACTACAATTATGAGCAGTGCTCCCCCTGCCACATGAGGGAGATCTCTCACAAACACACAGGAAAGCTGCATGCTTTCTTTTCTGAAAATGTTGCGCATGGAATGAATGTCTGTTGGCTCCTGGAAAGCAGAGAGATGGCTGGCTCATTCAGACGCCCGCTCTCACAGCCGCAAAAGTCTTGTTCATATTTGAAAGGAGTAGCTGCTAATTAAACATTATATTAAACGTTAATGAACCCTGCGAGGACATCTGGCCTCTGCAGCAGCACACGTGTTAGGGAAGAGGAAAGGGAATTACAAAAAGATGAGAAGAAACGATGCCGAAGTGACCGTTCTAACGCAAGAACATATTAGACATGCAGGTAAATAAAATGAGTGACCTACTTTTGTGCAAAGGTCTGAAGAAATTACCAGTAACACATATGATACAAATATGAGAATAGAGAGAGAGAGAAATTAATATTAACTTGATGCATTCAAACTTATGGATGGACAAGCTGCACAAGAATCAGTGCTAAAACTGTTAGTTGTAGCATCTGGGAGCCTCGATTATTTGCCAAAGCAAGAGTGTCCTGGCCAGACAACAGTTATGGTGGCTTAGTGGACCTCACGGCAGAGGGCAGCTGCAGCTTCCAATGTTAAGATGCTAGTTCACATCATCCAAATGCACTTTTATAATATGGTGCCAGGAGGTCCGGTCCGGATCAGCACCGGGTCACTTCCACCATGTGGGCTGAGTTGCAACATGATGTTTACCTTGAAGCAATGCGTCTTCTGCTCGCCGTCCCAGATGGTGCGCGGCAGGGGGAACTTCTTGCGGATCCGGTACTTCTCCACGGGGCCCAGCGGCCGCCCCCGGAGCCTCTCCGCCTCCCGGTAGTGCGCGTCCAGCCACAGGTCCTGCAGCTTGGCGTGCGACTCGCGCGTAAACCGGTGGTTTTGGAGGATCTGGTAGAGCGCGTCGAAGTTCCCGCCGTGGAAGGCGACCAGCGCTCGCGCGCGCATCACGGACTCGTGTCGGTTGAGCGCCTCCCCGGCGGAGCCCGGGACGGCGGCCGGCAGGGACCAGAGGAACCTGCCGAGGCGCTCGATGTCCCCGGTCTCCTCCAAGTTCTCGCACACCCGCGCGACCTGGTCCGGGGTGAACATCGGCAGCGGGAACATCTCGCTCGCTGCTCAGCGGCTCACCGAGTCCGTCGGGAAGCGTTCACTCATCAAACGACGCGTCCAACTGCCCGCTCGCCTTTTCCGCGCTCTCTGTTCTCTTCGGGACGATGGCAGCATCTGTCCGCTGCCCCCCCTTTGTGTCACCGAGTCGTTCCTGGAATTCGGGCGAATGTTTCAGAGAAGCTCCAGGTTTCCAGAGTCGAGCCGAATTAAGAAGGGGGACAGGGAGTCGAACTGTATTTATAGCTAGATACAATTAGCATCTCTGTGGTTGTTGTGCGGAGGATTATAGGTCCTGGCCATTAGCCTCTCGGTGGGGGGTTGTGTGTACAGAGGTGACTGGCTGATCAGCTTGTTTGGCTTTAGCCTGAGGATACATTGACTGCCAGGATGACTGCAGAGAGCAAACAAGCGAGGATGGGCTGTTTGATGGGTCGGACCCGGAGCCCTGCCTCAGGAGGAGATAATGTGGGGAGCAGATATGGAGCGAGAGCTTGCATGCTACAGAAAACAAGTCAGGCTTCTGTCAGCAGAAGGAAATCTAAGAGATGAGGCCGCTTTTTTTTAATAAACGGGTGAAACCGTTTGTAAAGGCGTAGTAAGTAACGGTTACTCTGCCACATGGCACAGCTTCGTGGTCGTGGAAATCGGTAGCACGTGTGCCTCGATTCTTTTGGCCCACGAGGAGGCAAAACTGTAGCCATCCCCGAAACTGCTAATACCCACGTAATTAAAACAGACATGGTTGCACCTATAAGCCATCCTCGGCGACCTCTGCCAGGACACGACATAATGAAAACGTCTGTAGACATCGACGTACAGCAGAGCAACTCCAGGACAAGGAATTAATGATCTGCTGCTGCTTTTGTTCAATCCTTCTGATCTCAGTAGCCCATTAGTCAGTCTTAGGATAATTTTCTTATTAATCAGGTTAAGGATCCTGTGAGCATCTGTCAATTTGAATGCAAACATGGTACACTTTATGTGCACATCACAGCCTAGAGGAGAACATATTTATGTCACTTTGGGCAAGAATCAGTGGACCAAAGCCTGAGTAAAGAATGTAAAGTAATAGATAGCCTATTAAATTTACATTGTCGCTCAAAGCCTTCAATAAATGCCTCTGAATGCAGACAGATTAGTCCCTGGAGTGAATATGAGGCTTTGTATAAAGGTTGCAGTCAGGTGAAGGATCATCTGGTTTAAAATAACATGAAGTGGCTTAAAATCTGTCTATAGTACAGATATGACCCGGCCAGACACTGAGCGCTGAGCTGCATCTGGAGTCCCAATACTGCGTCAATAATTAAAATATTTCGCAGGTTGGTTTATCAGTTCTCTGATAGAAATAATCCCTCCAACAAAAACAACACGAAACATAAAAATCTTAAGTCACATACTTTTTTAGTGCACAATATGATTTTAACTTTTATTTATCTATGAAAATGATAGTCTGCTAACACAAACATTGCACAAAATTCAGTTTAAAACAAAATGAACTGTGGACTATAAGAATCTGAACAATTCTGTTCCGTGATTTGGAAAATTTGTATTAAAATGTAAAAGTCCACATTTTTAAATATTAACTGATGAAACATAGGAAGATGCTACATATCCAGTTTTTTCCAGAATCTATTTATAGCAGCTGCAGTGAAATCTTTGAAATCGTTTTCTTTTATTTAAGCAATTCAAATGTTTATTCGGTTTAATAAAGCAATTTTCACCCCATAATTGTTTTACATGAGGACAGCATGGGCCCATGTGCAACAAGCTGCGATGCTCTGTGTGTTCCGACACCTTTCTATCAGAACCAGCATTCACTTTTTCAGCAGTTTCAGCTACAGAAGCTCTTCTGTTGGATCGGACCACACGGGCCAGCCTTCTCTGGCCGCCCATGACCCTGTCACCGGTTCACCGGTTCTTCCTTGGACCACTTTTGGTAGGGGTCATAATGTTATGGCTGATTGGTGTATATTTATATATACATATCTGTTTATAATTTTATATAACAGTAAAATCTACCAAGTTACAACGATATAAAACAGAAATAACCCAAACATATTCAACTTACAGTAATACAAGACAGAAAAGACGACTGTTTTCTCATTTGAGCAGCTACAACGAGCAAATATTTACTAGATAAATTACTTTAAACAATTAATCAATTCCGGCGGTCAATCAGTCAACTAATCCTTTTAGCACCAGTCATGGAAGAAGCTTTCCAAATGTGCTCCTGAGATGCTGTTCAGTGGAGTTTAAGGTCTAGAAAGCGTATAGAATTACTTTATAAGCAGTAGGCAATCATTTGATACGTGTTGGATCCTAAATCTAGATTAAAATACCATGTGGGATTGGTGGTCTGAAGGAAAGGGGGGTAGGTGTCTGTGTGTGTGTGTGTGTGTGTCACACGTGGGCACAGAAGGGGAGAAATGAGCTCAATGAAGATCATTTCTCACACACACACACGCACACGCACACTCACCTTCATTACAAGAAATCCTCCGACTCAATCTGTTTCACACTTTGAGAGCAGACTGAATCAAAATCTGCTTAAGTGCTCCCAAGCCGTTAGAACAGGATGAATGATAAGATGGTGATGGGATGAACAGATGATGTGTGTTTGTAGAAGGGTGTGTGGGGGGGGGGGGTGTAATTATACTGTATATGTTTGTAAAATAGAAAATACTGATCATACTATTGTCACAAGGAAATTATTGATAGTGACTGAATGTGTAACTTCAAGGCCATTTAAATTATATATTTTTCCTATGTGTCAAACCTTGACCACCTTTCACTGCTCCTACAATTGAGTATGTTGCAACAATCTCAGGCAGACTTTTGTTTTGAAATTGATACCAAAAATTGGTGCACATTGGTGTAAACCGATTTACGTACGTCCTAAATGAATGTTAAATAGCTGCAGGTGAGAGTAACTGTGCAGCAGCTCTCTTAAAGGGAAAGACTCAGGAGTTTCAACTTTATCTCTACATATACTAGTTCTTAGGTAAACATTAATCCGTCAGCGGCCACGACACTGAGTAGTCCTCTGTGTTTCTCTGAACCGCTGCTAAATATAAGCTCGCCGCACAGCAAGGTTTGAAACAGTTTCTGTGTGGCGTTCACATGCTCTCTGAGCTTGTTCTACGCCCCCCCTCAAATAGTCCGGACACATGCAGGGTAGTTTAACTGGAAAGCCAAAATTGCTTAATGATGTGAAGATGTCTTTTTTTTTTCTGTATCCTAATTCAGGTGGCGAATCATCCAAGAAACACACGCGCACACACCAGATCTGAAGGCCAGACTGAGCTGATGCCTTTTCCCCAAATGATGAAAGAGACTAAAACTGCCGGTGCATTCGGGAGCTCCTCATTAAGGTACAACAATCTTCGTGTTTACTACCAGGAAGTTCACCTCAAATGGGCGACCGAATCTAAAGATCCATGAAAAACCTCCATGATGCCCAGTAGTACAAGTTGTGTTTCACCTCAACACATAACGGACATAACAAGGTGGACTACTGGCAAGCAATGAAAATACTGTATAGTCATATAACTTTATCCTTAACACCACATAATTTTTGCTTCTCTGATCAGGGTAAACTAGCTATCAACTATCAAAGAAAATAGCTGGATATGTTGTTCTGTGGCTCAAGTGGTGACAAAGACGATTGACATTTTATAGACTCAGGCGTGCAGTTTCACTGTAGTGCAGCCTGCACTGTTTAATATGTCAGAAAAGCATTTGGTCTAAATCTGTAATTTCATGGCTTTATCTTCGGTTTAGGTCACTGTATTGTGTTTTAATCCAAGAACAGACTGGAGAATATGTGAATATATGTGAATATAAACCAGAAATGACTGTACACACACACACACACAAACCCGTAGATGGTGGAACCCCACTTGGCATAATTAATTAGTGGCTTAAACAGAAGCCTCCTGCTTAAAAAATGACCTGTTGATTTTGCCAACAGGCAAAGCGGGGGGCGCGTGTGTGTGTGTGTGTGTGTGTGTGTGTGTGTGTGTGTGTGTGTGTGTGTGTGTGTGTGCGTGTGTGTGTGTGTGGGGAACAGGGAACGGGGGTATTACCATGCTGTATAAATCCACACCAAGCACAATTAACAAGCAATTGGGAGGAGAAGTAATTAGTATTATCTGCTTATCACCGTCAACCCCTATTCTAAGGAAAATAGGTTAAAAAACACAATGACACACGTGCGCACACACACACACACACACACACGCACACTAACTCCCTCCAGGCAAATGTGTAAGGACTAATTACAAGCTCATTTGCAACTCAATAGCAGTATCCTCTCAGACAGGTCTATCCCCCTCGGTCCTCCCCTCCCTTCGTCCCCAACATACTGTGTGTTAGCGTTACCTCTCAGCCCACGCCGGGAGTTCTCACCAAAATAACAACACTGCTTCCCCATCAGTCACTTTGTGGTGAGAGGAGGAGAGAGACAGCGGGGTAGATCTCCTGATTCAATAGACACAGGTGATGTAAAGTAAAACAGCAAACACGGGTGTAGATCTCGAGTTAAATGTGATGGAAATATTAATATATATAAAGCATAAATATAAATCAAGAAATAGTCACACATGGCACCAGTATGAATATCTAAAAAGCTTTTTTATCGGCTGTGGTGTAGTTGAAGCTTCCGCCACAAAACATGTGAGCGTGTAAAGTCTCTATTTTGCAGTTTTAGCTTACAACTTGTGTAATTGTTAGTTTTGTCTATCAGTGACACACAAGTCTGCGACTGAAGATTATTTTCTGATTTTTATCTTTTTAATTATTTTTTTGGTCTCTGACATGTCAAAACGTAACAGCATTGTGCCTCAATTTGTATATGGTACAAATCAAATGTGGAGTGTTTGTACAAAAGTAGGCCATATTTGAACTGAAACTAGCTTTAAACAATGACTTCATTGTAACCTTGACCAAAATAACTAAGTTAACTAACTAAACTAAAAACAAAAATGGACCCCAACTTTAACCAAATGATCGACATGTAAATCCGTCGTGGGATATCATATCATCGTTATGGTCAAGGGAATATATTGTTAATAGATATTTCTTATTGACCTGAAATGACTCAGGTGTGGTTTCTAAAAATGCTACGATGTGTATAAAGAGGCTTCACAACACCAAAAGCTTTCCATCCAAGATCTCTTTAAAAAGAGTTACAGAATAAAACGAGGAGATCAGGTGGGTCATAATGACAAGCATTTTCCAGAGATCAGTTTCCATCAGGAACCCAGAAGGAGACGCTAAAATGTCACCAATCTGGTGGCGTGTGACGTGATTCACTTCTCTTCTCCCGGTTTCCAGGCGAAGTGCCCTCTGTGTGATTAATTAGTGAGGTAGAGCAATAAGCTCCTTTCACACTTCAAGGTGTGATGTGAAAAGCTGTCTGGAGATTATTTGTGTAATGAGACGGTCTTTCCAGGTATTGTTACCCGGTGGATTGGCCCGTTTGTTCCCCTGTAGCACAGTGAACGACCCTCAAGACAGTATCACGCACGCTTGTTTGACGGATCAGCTTACCGCAAGCTCACGGTTAGCTGGCAAACTCGAATTTAAGCCCTCCGAAAAATAGCCCGGCAAATCACAGCTCACACTGGATTATTTGTTTTCTTGTTGATTGTGGTCATGGAGCTTTGAATACTGAGAGCTGACTGTCTGGGTGACACCGTAGGTGATGTAACAGAGTATAAATGGGACCATTTTCAGACTCTGTGTTTAACTCCAACTAAGAGGCTCTTGTTCAAGAATCCGATGAGGGAAATAATAGAAATGTGTTGTCCCAGTTTTGCTGAGATTTTTTTAAATGATTTGGCCTAAGCGAGTGTGACATTTTCATCTTCTGAAGTTGTGCTTTTTTTCTCACTCCATGTGTTAAATAAATCCAACATCCTCTCAGGCCACTGTAGGGTAGCTAAACTGAAATGTTTGTTTTGATTTCTGGCACTGCAGATTTAATTGTGTGTACTGCTTGTTAAAGTAATACCAGGAGTATGAAAATTAGCTTCACAAACCCTCGGCCATATCTGATTTGTTCCTCTTTGTCTGCACTTGTATCGGTTTCAGCTGCTCTTACGGGTTCATTTAATTATTCAGTAAAACGCTGATTATTGTTCTTACTTTCAGTTTTAGTTAAACTGACTTTTTAACATGAAACAAAACAACCAGAGCAGCTTGTACAAACAGTAGGTTTGATTGCCAACCATGTATGAGTTTGCAATAATATTAAACAGCAGAACATATTTTAATATTAAAAAGGAGTTGGTGAGGCTTTGTTTGTAATTTTATGCAAGATAAATGTAGTACGAATATTGCCTGATAGTCATACGAAACCCTCCTCTTCCTCTGCTTCCCTCCATCATCATGTGTAACAGGTGTACTGGAGTTGTTTAGGAATCCTGAGGGATTTAAGGTGGGACCTTTCTTACCTAATACTATAATGCTCATTAATTCCTGCTTTGGTGACTTAAGTCCCCCGGATCCTCTCTGGTTGGCCCAGCCCGGCCCACTCTGACCCTCTGTGCTGCTGATGCTGTCAGGACCGCAACGCTCAGCTGACAGGGAAGAAGCATTGGAAGGATAACTTGTCTTTTAGAGGGACATTGTAGGGGAAGGCGGTGAGCATGGGATTGTAAGACAGCGGTATATGTCTGCATGCGCGTGCCGCTTAATATGGACAATTTTGTCAAGCGCAGAGTGTGTCGGAGGGGTGTGTTTCCCTTTGAGTATCTTGTGTAACAATTATCTGCAGGGATCTGGGGCATTCTGTGTCCAAAACTATACTCTTCTTAGTTAGGGTGGGGGAGAAATGATAAGGAAATCCTGGGTTCAAACCTCATGACCACACGCGCTCACCCTGTTGAAGCATGACACAGTTCGTAATGGGTTTCCTGTGTTGTGGCTGAACTTGCACTATGATCTTTCTGCAAATTGAGTCAATATAGTAAATTTGAGTCATACCCTGTGTGTTCAATTGAATGTCATTTGTACATTTGTACAAAGTCCTCTGTATAAGGAACTGAGATGGTCATCTACAAAAAGGAAAAAGAATCGGGCTGTCCTCAGTAGAAGTGGAGTGGTACACAAAATGTATGGTTCGATACGCACTGTGGTTTTGGGGTCACGGCCCAGTTTGTTTTTGGTACAGCAGCAAAAGTTAACTTATTTCCTTTTGATAAACAAACTATACAGGGATAGAGGCCGATATTTTTAAGCACTGGCCCGAAAGGCCAACAAGCTCCTGTATTGAATGTAAAGTTAAGTAAAAACAATGCAGAAAAGCCAATTTAACGCAACCTTCCTTAACTGTGACACTTCGATACATGCAAAGACATTAACAAAATGAAAACATATTTTTATAATAATTAATTTAAATTGAAAAACTCAAGTTCTTTGTAAACATATGGTGCATACAGTCTGGTCCATAAGTATTTGGACAGTGACACCAGTTTTGTACCTTTTGCCTCTGTACACCATCACAATGGATTTGAAATGAAGCAATCAAGATGTGATTGAAGTGTAGACTTTCAGCTTTAATTCAAAAGGTTTAACAAAAATATCACGTTAACCGTTTAGGAATTACAGCCATTTTTGCACAGTCCCCCATTTTCAGAGGTTCAAAAGTAATTTGACAAACTTAACAAAATTATAACTCTAAAGATTATTTTTTATATTTGGTTGAAAATCCTTTGCAGTCACTGACTGCCTGAAGTCTGGAACCCATGGACACCAAATGCTGGGTTTCCTCCTTTGATATGCTTTGCCAGGCTTCAGTTTGTGGGTCTTTCTGCCTTCAGTTTTGTCTTCAGTATATCAGTTTTGCAGCATTTGGCTAAAAAGTAGTGAAAACAAATAGTCACCCTCACTCGTAGCTTATATTGATTTTGTTTAAAGTCATGTTGTGTGATCCTTTGATACAAGGGCTGACAGCTCAACTAAAATATAATCTGTCATATAAATCCCACTTAATCTCCTGTATTACAGCTGCTATATAAAGTATATTAACTAAAGTAAGTAAAGTAAGTCAGCCAGGTTTGTTGATATCAAAGTAGTTGCTTCTTTATAGTAAAGTCAGTTCACATGAATCTGTATGGCTACTTTTAATATACTTTTTTAATCAGTACAGGTAGTAAGGAAAATCCATAATGATATCAGTGACTGATGACATCACTGAACTCCTTTGTAATCTTTGAGACGTTGTTGGCATACACCCAGTGTGTGGTGTAAACACTGGAGTAATTGTATCACAGTTTCCATGATCTGTCTCTGAAGGACTGATGAGCCTTGTATTAGTGCATCGATCGAAGCAGAGCTAACAACCCGTGGCAGCCACTGTGTGTGTGTGTGTGTGTGTGTGTGGTCGAGAACACATGTGGTAGTGCTTCACTTTGTGGCGATGGCGTGAGTACATTTTGTTTTGCAGCACAGCATGACACAGTTTATATGTAAGCGTGACAACTTTGAATCGACTTGCTCACCTGTGTGTGTATATTTGTGTATGTGTTCATGTGACAGCAGGGGTGGGAGGAGGCTAACAGGCATAACCTTGGTGAGAAGGATTACCTATATGTGTTAGCCCCCTTTTTCCTTCCCCCGGCCAGTGTCACGTCTCATTACATCTGTCCTCCTGCCCGGATAGTCTGGATTAAGGGGATACATTTAAAATGCGGGCAACCTGGGCGGCCAAGAACACCAGGTTTAGAGACGGAGTGATATGCGTGCCCTTTGCTTGAGAGGCCTTTTTTCCCCAGTAAGCAGACAGGTAAACTTCTCCCAAATCTGGCATTGATGGCAGTTAAGCCTTCACTTGTTTAAGTGAAACGGATGGCTGCATCTCAGAGAGAGAGAGAGAGAGAGACGAGCTCAGCGTGTGGTTACTATCTGTTGTTGTGAGTGTCTCATGTTCCCAGCTGACAGACCGGCATGTAATTAACATGTAACATCACATCACATGTATGAGGAAGAGGACAGCAGGGTGCAGTGTGCTACTAGAAGAGGGCATGGTAGAGCATCAAGGGTGAGCCGTTTTATAGATAGAAAATTTGAAAATCAATTAGTTGATTAAGTCATTTTCAAATATAAATGCCAAACATTTTGTAGTTCAAGCTCTTGGAAATCGTATTTTATAACATTTTTAGCACAGGCAGTTCATCGATAAATCCAGAATATAATCTGCAAATTAATCGATAATGAAAATAGTCATTAATCGGACTTCAGCCCACACAGTTTCAGTAAAAGAAGCTACAATTCACAGATCAGTTTAGAAGTAACTTCTTAACTAAAATGGAGCGAATTTTTAATCCTGAAACAGTCGATGACAGAAGATTAACTGACAACAATTGAATAATTTAAGTTATTCATTCGTCTCAAATGTGACTATTTGCTGCTTATCTTTGTTTTATATCATTATAAAGTGCAATATTGTAACATGTATGTTACGTTAATATGTCAGTCAAGTAGTGTGTCTAATAAAATTCAACATTTGTTTCAACCTGCATGTGGACGCATGTGCTTTACGTCATCGGGAGACGTTTAGGGAGCGGCAGTAAAATGTTTTAATTTTTGGCACCTGTTAAGTTTTCCCGTATGCCCACTCACCTATATTTTTTACTTTCTACATACCGCTCTAGTGTTTCAAATACACATTAATGTAATTGTAGTCTTCGTCGAAAATATAAAGATCTCTCGATCCATTTCTCTAAAGCACTCGGCCAAGTCACTTGCAAATGCTTCCAGTCAAGTGGCTCATTAGAAGAAATCACTGATGTTAAGCTGAGTGGCATAAACATCCTGTATAGTCCTTTTCTCTTCAAACTGCTGTTTAACATGGTACAGTGGACAAACAACCAATTCATTTCATTGTGCAAATTCCTTTCACCAGTATGGGTCACTGACTCCTTCATCTGTCACCCATTCACTGACCCAAAAGGGCCTCTATGTCTACAACGCCTGTAATTTGACCTCTTGCACTTGTTGCCCTCCACCCTTTCCTCCTTTCCTCTCTCTCTCTCTCTCTCTCGATCTCTCGAGGAACCCCCCCCCACTGCCTGCTCATCTCGCCCTCCAGCTGGCTCCATCCACCGTCCAGAAGCCGCGGAGCTCTCCTGGCCTTAGCAGGGCGGCTAATCTAGATGGCAGGAGGCCTCCCTCCTGCTAGCGTACACAAGAGAGGGCAGCCCTAATTGCTTATGTCGTAAAGCTCTCTGACCCAGATAAGCCTCCACTCCCCAAAGCTGTCGATATAAACCCCACTTTACCTCACCAAACCTGCCTTTACTGATCCACACAAGCCACCCCCCCCCTCTAAGATTTCTGCACCTTCTGCCACATTATTAACACCCAGGGCAGGAGGAGAGGGGAGACGAAAATGAACGCCATGCGTAGATGAAACACGTAATTTTCTTGTCAGGTGAATACCAGCAGCACGCTGTAGGAATATAACTACTTTACGTGGCATTTCTAATTTGTGTATTTTTACATAAACCTTGCAAGAAAAAGTCTTCATGTAGCTTGAAGCAGAGTGGAAAAAACGTGGATACGAGATGAAGCTTTTTTTTTTGCATGCATGCATGCATGAATTAACCTCAAAAATATGTCAAATATTGTTCAGGACTTGCTTATAAGTGGAAGGTGTGAGAGACTGACCAGAAAGCAAAAGTGCCAGATATATGATTGAAAGCAGATTGAAAGCCAAAGCATGGCGTGGCGTGCTACGAGCTCTCGTGTGCCTGGTTCATCGTTGATCCCGGTAATGCTGGCTGAGCCACAAACGGCCACAGTGCCTCGGACAGTCAGATCCCGAACGTCACACATGCTTTTACTTCGCTATCAGATGTCCAGCTCACAGATCAATACTTTACAGCTATACAAACAGATGTTGTTTTTAATTTCCGACGTTAACTTTGTGTGCAGCTGCATAAGTAATTCAGTCCATATCAAACTGGAGCCTTACTGAGAACTCCTTAAAGTCCACTTTAATACAGAGCTTAATTACTACATAGGAGCTTTTAATTGGATGCTGGCCTGACTGGCCCTGTAGTCATCCATCGCATATTATTGGTGCAGGGATGCCTTTAAACCCCCATCTTAAGCCATGTTACGCCACAGGTTAACGTCAACTGTGTCAAGCGCTTGGTGAACGATACTCCTACTGATATCCTGTAGTTTCCTCACTGTGAATGACCCACCACACACACACACACAAAAAACATCAACAAATTCTTACTTGAAATCTGCTGTGTTGTTTGTTAGGAACACGTTTCGTAGATATTCAACACTGTAGCTCTTGCGTTGCCCTGCCCTCAGCTTCTTCACCTCCTATTTAAGTGATACGTGGAGAAACACTGTTGACGCTGTCTTGTCATTACAAATCCCGCTGGTGAAGTTAATTGATTGGATTTGTGCATCAAGTGCCTCAAAGAGCTTTTCTGATAATGGTGTTCAGTAGTTGTACCAACTGATTGTATGTTGTGTAAGTACAATTAGTGACAGGTTATATGGGTCTGATAAAAGTCATCCAGTTGGTTTAATAGAAATTCCAACAAAACAAATCAGGCGTTATATTTTGTGAACGCAAAAAAAAAAAAAATACAACCCATTTTCAACAAAGGAAAAGACTTGAAGAAATAAAGCACCACACTACATCACCACACACGGTAATTTGTTGAAATTGATTTCACTCCCAAAAAACACCAAATAAAAGTGTTGTTATAGTGGTTCTAAAACAAAAACGTTCCATACCAAACATCATTTTTCGCACAACACACAATTCCGTGCTACAGTTTTCTTGCTCGGGGTCGTTAAACAGAAAAAGGTAAAAATGGTTCAACCAAGTCCAGTTAAAGAAAAACATATTCACAATAAATACATCCAACACCACAAGTGAGGAAGGACAAATGATTTAAATCTCTCCAAAATCAACAATTACATGACAACTTAACACCTAAAACACATCGTGTATGCATACTTTGCAGTACATATGCTGTCTCTATGCATTTTAACTAAACAGACAAGAGTGGTAGTCAAGGATTAATACTGTATGGACTGTATGTACCAGTAGGTTACAAATAATGTGCAAGATCAATAATGAGCTATTTTCTAGTGGCGTTGAGATTAACATTTCCACAGTAATTCTTTTGACAACACAGGCTGCTATTGTTCGTGGTTTATATTTTGATTGTGCAGCAGTCTACCCACTAACTATGCTACGTTTCTACCTGTAGCCCACTGGGCCCGTTAGTTACTCTCCTTCCCCAACTCTGGATAATCTAACAGACTATCAATGTCAGATATTCAGTGTTATGATATAGTAGTTTTTCACAGTCTTGGCAAAATCATAGTGTCATACAATGTTCTCTGTAAAGTTTCCATGTGCGCTGTTGCCCTCGTGACTTGTGAGTAATCTCTTCAGACAGTGTGTGCGGCAAGAACAAGCGCTCGCAGCGTACGGGGAATTTATGACGTGTGCCGACAGTCGTGGCGCAGACATAACCCCTGAGCACCAAACACTGGCGTTGTGTAATGCCTGTGTTCTGCTGTAGTGTTTCCAACACTCACTTCAGAATCAAATATGCTGTACAGTCTACTGCAGCACTGCCCTTACTGCTCAAGTGACCGCTGCCATCTGGTGGTCAGAACTTTGATATCCATAAGAACCGAAAGCTGGGTTTGCTGTTAACCTGATAATCAGACTTAATTTCCATCATCTTATTGTCATTGAATAATAGATGAAAATATGTGACAGAAATGTCTGGAACCAATATAACCAATATATTTTGTAGACCCCCTGCCAGAATAGACGTAGACAAATAGCTTGTTTTCTCACAGCCAATCATATATCTACATTTTAAAGTGTCTTAAGCATAAAGCTGTAATGTCACGGGTCTATTTTTGTGATCCAAAGACCCTTTTTACTTCCCTTTTGATAATAAAAAATACATTTGACATTAGCAACCTTAAACCTTAAACTTCATGTTATCACTCTGTCCTGCAGTAAAATGTTTGCGTCTGTTTTCATGTTTAAAAATTTTTTTTTAAAAACGTACCTCATATGCTTTAACATTAACGTCGCTCAAATGCCATCTAGGTTTTAGATTTGCATTTTGATTCAAAAAGCAGTAATCTCATGAGTTGCGAGCCACTTTTCCAATCTTGAATGATCATTTCTTCCTTTCAGTCCCAACTAGCAGCTCTCAGAAAACCCCAGAGAACATTTCCCTGCTGCTCATTTTGAAATAAACCCAAGTGTTGGATTAGATTAAACTCCTACTGTGCCATCGTCACAAGACAACTAGGATGTTTTGGGCAGGGACAGCATGGCTGGGTGCTAAATCTGGTTTAAATAAGAAAAATGTACGTCCTTCACTTCAGCAGACTGGTAAAGGCAGGATGTATAGTCCTCATCTTGTTTCAGCATCGTCGGTTGGAGGATGGGTATTTGGTTTTCAGGCCCTCTTTGAAGCTACGAAACAGAACCCGGTTGCGTTTGTTTTCCTCTTCCTTCTTTGCGTGGAACTCCCCCTGGATCTTGAAGCCCCGGTGCACCACGAAGGCTGAGCTCAGCACTGAGAACCTGTATCCGGCCACATGGAGCTCGCAGGTCTGGTGGGAGACGGAAAGACAGGATGAGAAGGCGGACGTGGAAGTGGGAAGTGATGAGCGGGAGATGAGATTGTGTAAAGGGGCAGAAGAGGTCGAGAAGAAAAGGTGACAGCAAGAAGGACAGAGGGGAAACGAGGAGGAAGACATTAAATATAGAGCGAGGAAGCTGGGCAGCAGATGCTTAACTCGCGGTCCACTCGCTAGCTTTTTACAGAGCTTTCACTCTTTGAATCTCGGTCTTCAGCAGCTAGTGCGTCGACCTGGAGTTAGGACTTGTTTATCTAAAGTAGGATTTCCAAGATCAAGAGGGAATTTTCACATATATAACATTCACATTTTACAAACCTGGCTGATTCGATTGAAGCCATATTGCTTGAAGCTCTCATCATAGAGGGGCACAGTGCGGGGTCCGATGTAGAAAGGCTCCCAGGGGTCCACCCAGCTGAGCGTGTAGGCAACTTCCAGGGTGCCCGTCTCTCTAACGTGGCTATTGACCCACTGCGAGTAGTTGGTGGGGGCTTGACAGCGAGGACACAGCTCTTCATAAAACGGCCGGACCTCGCCTACCTGGTAGAGCTGAACCAACTCTGTCTTGGTGGCAGGCATCTTCCTGGCGTGGCGGATCTCGAAGGCAGGTAAGACAAACACCTCATCGCCCGCCGCCTCGCGCTTCATGATCATGGCCAGGAAGTGCTGGTGCAGGTCAGCGCTCGGCATCATGTCGATGTCGATGACCAGGACGTAGGAGGACTCTGTGCCACCTCGGGCAACGTTACGAAGAAGGTTGTTGGGGTAGGAGATGTTTCCACTGATGGCGTAGTTCTTGTATTTATCCCTGTGGGTCTCCAGTCTGGAGAACACGGAAAGGCAGTCCTCAAGCCCTGCAAAATGTTCACGGTCCTGTTCAGGGAAGCTGGCCATCTCTCCTGAGAGGCAGACCAAGTGGAAGTCCACCAGGGATTGAACCTGAGGGCAGAAGAAGCTGAGGGCATAGACCAGCGCTGTGGCAAACTTAACATCTTGCCCATGTGCGAATATGGCCACGGACAGCGGGTTATGCCACCTTTCCAGAAGAGAATCCAGGTTGTACAGGTTGTTGATGGTCGTGTGTGTAGCTAAAGCCAGGACACTGGAGCCGGGGTCGGATCCCGGTTTCTGATTTGTGGTGAAATCACTTTTGATCAGGTTCTTGTACACCCGGTACTGGCCGCTGCTGTCAAAGATGCCGCCGGTAGACAGCGAGTACCTCAGGCGCTCCTTCCGTGAGTTTTTCTCGTGGTCCCCATTTCTCTTGCCCCCGGAGCCCCCAAAGAGCTCAGAGTACCGGTACCGCTGCTGCTTGCCGTGCAGCTTGGATAGGAAGGACAGGTATATGAGCTGCAGCAGCGCCACGATCAGCAGAGCACTCAGCACCACTCTGAAGGCGGAGCATTTCTTGGAGAGATGCATTCCAGAGAAACTGCAAAAAAAAAACAAAAAAAAACAAACTGGCTAATTCCCGCACACACAGCAGGCCCGAACACCGGAGCCGGGCTTCCGTTCCTTCGAGGGCTGCCTATTTCTGTCCAAGCGTCCCAGCTGACGCTACCTACATTGCTGCAACGATGCTAACGGCGCAGCCTATTCGGCGGGAAATGCAACGGATTCGTGACTGCACATTCCGCCGGGTGGTGGCACCGCCGCCCCCCCCCAGATTCTCACACGGCCCCTCGATCACGCGAATAAGACGACGAAGCGAGTGCCGTTTCCGTGATCTCCATCAAGGTGTAACAGTTGTTGCCATTCTGCGCCGCCGCTGCGACAGCGGCGCACGTCGATGCGTTGTAACCGTAATGCCAGGAGCAAAGGCGCCACCGAAGTAGGCTCCTGGAGCACCGTTAGCAGAAGAGGCGCGACCTAAAGACCACGAGTGTGAATAAAGGGCTATTTCCACCATTTAGGGCAGTTTATGCGAGAACAAGGGTGCCAAAGATAGGCATCCCCCCCAAAACAGCGGATATGATCTGCATATCCGGTACAAAAAGGTGTGTACTAGTGTACAGGACTCATGACGAGGTGGCCGAGTGGTTAAGGCGATGGACTGCTAATCCATTGTGCTCTGCACGCGTGGGTTCGAATCCCATCCTCGTCGTTAAATATTATAATTGTTTTTATATAGTAATAGTATTTTGTATAGCGTAAGTCTTAAAAAAATCCTAAGCAATCCAAACAATGGAGCACAAGTCCTAACAATTTACCGACCAAGTCCTACAAGCAAGCAAGTTGAATTTTGCAATGAATATTGTCCTGAGGCAGTTTTATAATCTGAGGGAATTGCTTCTCATAACCGTTTCTCTCTCACAAATTCACAGAGGTAGCAGAGAGTGTGCGGCTGTATTCCAGCTTGCGTGCCATGGACAGGTCTCCCTCTGTATATACACTAAACTCCAGGAAGACCTTGCTGGGGGCCGTGGAGAGCTTCCAGGAAACATGGTGGTTCTGCACCTGGTCAACAAGAAGCTGAAAGGTGAACTGACCTATACATGGTACAGTTAAGCAATATCACACCAGCAGACGCATGTTGTTCTGTATGTCCTCACAGACCTGATTCCAACAGGATATCGGAATGCATTTCCCTCAGGCTTTTGAAGGAAAACAGGACCAGATGAACTTGATGCTAACCGTGTTTTATATCCAAGTTTATAAATGAAAACACGCAGAAATAAATTAAAATCAGGGTGTCCCAAACATTATCCTTTGTCGTGTATTTTTCCCAAGAAAAAGTCAACATTGCACGTTTCTGCGCTTATTTACACACATTCCCATCAGATAGAATAGATTTCAACCGAGGGGCTGTCCCGTAAAGTCTTGCATTAACAATTAATGGCCTAACTCAACTTAGACTTAACCACACCAAGCTCAAGCATGTTCTACAGATCAGAATACGACAGGTTTTATTGTGTTTTCAATGACGGGGCTTTATTATTACGTTGCGGTGGTAGCGCTTCTTGTCACTCACTGGTGACGTCATAGGGCCATTAAACACAAACTGACTTCACAACAGCATAATGAATACAAACCAGCAGCAGCCGTTCTGTGCATGGTGTGTTAAGACAATTTGAGTTGCGAACAAAATGTTTCAGAGGGAGGGTGAACAAAGCTGAAACATTAATTTTTCTCTATAGTGACATGTTCACAGTATAATCTGTTGTTCATGCTAATTACACATGTTGTCAAAATGCCTTCCAGGACCTGTTCTGCCTTGAGGGTGACCTTTTGCAAAGCTCAACCTACTTTAGGGCTCTATAAAATCAGCCTTTATTTTTCCTTATTAAGTTGTTAGTCCAAAATCTCAAGTTTACAAAATGCAAAAGTGTGTTTACTTAAACATGCTGTTCTAGACATTTGAAATTATTTTTTAACTTTGCAATTATCTTACATGGGAAACATATTTTCTTTTAATTTCAGATGGTAGAATATTTACTCGCTCCTGTGCGAATGAGTGTAAGACTAAAACAAGTACACAGGACTTGAATTTAACTGTTTAATTTATGAAAGAAAGAAAAAAGTCAGCGTCACTGCAAGGCAAAATGTAAGACAAACACATCACATACTTAAGCAGAGCACTGTGTTTACCGTTTGTGTTGAGGTACTTCAATACCAGGTGCATTTTGTTTAGCAGAAATTTCACCATCTACAAAACCAAACTTATCCTGTGAAAAGTGAAAACCTAGATTGTGTGACTCCAACTATATTTTAGGTACTGCAGGAATCATAAGGCCCTACTGTCACCCTCTATTATTACAAACTACGACACTAAAACGCCAGCTCCGCTTTTAGAACCGCCTCCTTCGCTGTCCCTGGAAGATGCTGATGACTGGCCTTGTGCCTCTCCTTCACCTTCCCCCATCAACCGGATGTTGTAGCGTTCCCTGTACTCTGTGAGCTCCCGTCCTTTTGACTGCATCTGTGTGTTGATGGACTCGATTATTTTGGAGATCTGTGGAGACAAAAAAAGGGAAGGGAGTGAGACCTTTTCTACTAAATGACATTTTCAATCTTCTCATTTGCTATTCAACTACGTTGAATAAATACACTTTGAAAGAAGGCAATTGTTAGTAGTGGATTAAAATACTACATGTATTCAGCTATTAGAAATAAGTGTTGACCTTGCAAGTATCTATTTTAAATTGAAATATTAAATAATACTGCACTAATGCTGTGTTTGTGCCAATAGCCTTATTTACTTTTACAATAAATAATTAAATTTTTTCTGTTTCCAGGTTTGCCAATACATTTCACTAGTGATGCTTAAAGATAATGTACTAGTACATTTGTTTTTCTTTTCATGCATCACCTGTTCTTTATTGGTTTCCAAGGCTGGTAGAACTTCTTTTACCGTCCTCTCCACCAACACTCCTCCTACTAGACGAAAGCATTTCCTCGAAGGGTCCACATCCTTCAATGTGTCAATTACTAAGCTGGATGGGAAAAAAGGTGATGTTAAAAGCCAAAATTGAATGCACTGAAACACTTGACATCTCTCAGATTTTGCGTGCATGACATTGTTTGGCATTAGCAAGATATGAAAGCTAATGCAGATCTTTGTAAACTTGGCAATATCAGATCTATGGCAGCCAGGTCAGCAGGAGAATGTTATGGGAAATGTCTTTCTTGATCACATATAAAAAAGGAGAAAAGAATGAATAAGGCTGCAGAGGTGGGAACATCTGCTACCAACCTGTGCTCGTTGATGTCCATCTCCAACTCTGCAGCTTTAGAAGCCATACTGCGCTGTTCCTGACGCATCCTCTGAAATGTTGCCACCACCTGTCACACAACAAAAGCGCAGTCAGCAACAATTCATATATATATATATCGTAATTATTCATGGAGTATAAATACATGTGACTTTAATATCATATCAATTAACATCAATTTTAATAATTGTTGATGTTACAGCCTTTAAAATGTTAGGATTTGCTACTTTTATGTCACTATAGTGACTTTTATGTCACTATAAGTGTAATATGTTCGGATTACTGACAGACAAAACAACCTACTCGAGTACCGTATGTTAATTTGGGCTAAAGATGCATTTATTAATCAATGAAATAATAGGCAGACTAGTTAAAAAAAACTAATACTTTTAACTATTTGTGTGTACACTGACGTTAGTAAAATAGGGTTGGGTGATCTTCTGCGATAAAAATAGCTTCTCCCAGTGTTTTGTCAGCTGGGCAAGATTTATTTACCAAAGCAGCCCATCCCATTAGAGTACAGTAATTTAAATGCATCTAAACCCTATGAAACTGTTAGTTAGAATACAAAAAAAAACAGGGACAAACTCTTTGGACATGCAAATATCCAAAGATATTGGCTCTCTCTGATGTAACGTTTCGTGGTGAGAAAGCAGAACGACGGCCGGATGATGGCGATGGTGCAGCTAGCGTTAGCCTTGGCTAGTTGGGATGGGGAGGGTCATATTTCCGGGTATAGCTTCACCTGACACGGCTGAGCAACAACGACAAAGACTGTACCGATTAACGCAGCCTGGTGTGTAAATGAGGATACCTGCTCGGCTGACGGGCCGGACTGTTTTCCACCGGCGCTGTTGCTGGATTTGCTACCCGTGCTGCTACTGTTGGCTGCCATCTTGGAAGGGTGTTGCTGAGAAGGACCGCAGGCAGGACGTGTAGAGCTGGTTCACGTGAGTGCCTGTGTAGAAATGCTGTCCAAATTGAAAGGGCGCTTTTTTTGTTTTTGTTTTCCTTAAATTTATGAAGACAGTCAATATCGTGCCGTTTCTATCTTGTTTTGTAGGTAAAGGACAAAGACGACGGTCACATACCTGTTAATTATCAAAATGGCTGAGGCCTTTCTTTACTGCCGGGCTGTTTCTAGATCACGCTGACAAAGCCAATGGGGGCTTGTTTGCCTGATTTTCATTTAGCTTCAAATCAGTACTTTTCTTTGATGAAAATGAAAGGTAAGTTTTTCTAACAGAAACCCAATGTTTAAAATGTTAAACGTCAAAATAAATTGCCATTCTTCTTTGTTTTTTATATGCATATATTTCATCCATAAAAAGTCTGAACTCGACACTATTATACTCACGCCAATACGCGTTGACAATGACAAATCCTCTCCAGCAGGTGGAGGTGGTGTGCCGCAATGCTGGTTTGTACTTTCTGATAAACGTCAGAGAAGAAGAAAGAAGCTCGGCTGAGCCTTCCTGTTTATACACTGAACCAAACTTAATGTGCCACTAACACGGACTGAACGGTCTCTTGGACCAATGTTCACGGTCAGGTGCATTGTGGGAACATCTGCAAAGTATTTGGCCTCTCTTCGGATCAAGCTGCAAAGCAGGTATGTTTATTATTCTGACAAGGGAATATATATATATATAGTTTTGATATCTGACAGCTGGATAAAGACTACATTTGTTTTGTGTTGTATAAATTATTTTGGGCAGTAAAGTTAATTTAAATGTCCCCATGTCCCAGTAAGATCACCATGGGTGCAAAGCTGTACACCATAAATATGCATATAACAGAATAACCAGCTCAGTAAAGAATCAACCATGGCTGTCCAGACACCTTTGCCTGGCATGCAGCTTCTGCACACTGGACATAATGACAACCTCCTCTCCCCCGCAGGATGTCCACGTCACCTCACCCAGTGGCTGCAGTGTGTCAGGTGACAGCCACCCCGGACAAAGAAGCCAACTTCTCGGCCTGTGCACAGCTGGTGGAGGAAGCCAAGGAGCGAGGGGCCAGCATGGTTTTTCTACCCGAGGGCTTTGACTACATCGGAGCCAGTCGAGAGGAGACGCTGTTACTGTCTGAGAGCCTGACTGGAGACACAATCTCACAATACAGTCACCTGGCCAGGTAGGCAAACAAGTTATTTATTTTTGTTCCTAGGAAACATTGATATAGGTTCCATTAGTTGGCTTTGTTTGAAGTGTTTTAGGTATTTTACTCTGCTTCTCACATTGGCAAAAAAAATTTTTCAGTCCTGCACTGCTAGAAGATATTTTTACTTTCAAAGTTCTAAATGCTCGCACAAAAGAAAAAGAGTTTGTGCGTGAATAGAAAAAAATATACAGAGCCACGTAAGTTTATTGTAACACGTAAGTACGTATTTGATAGCCTAGCAAGATTGGATCCAGCAGGCAGCTACTTTTACAGGATGACTGTTCCTGCAAATGTGAGGGGAAATAGTTGGCACTTGTTTAGGATTTCTACAGCCATTTTAACCTCTTCTTACAGGAAGTTGGAAGTGTGGCTGTCTCTTGGAGGATTTCATGAACGAGGACATGACTGGGAGTCTGACAGACGAATCTACAACAGTCATATCATAATTAATGACAAAGGTACTATCCATTGAACAGCCTCTCTCACTCTCTTGCACACACAGAAACACACTCACAAAAAGGACTTTTTAATGCTTTTCAAGACCTGCATTCCATCTTTTCCACTAGATGATTCCTTTTGGTACACACAGATACACACCCATGCTGACACGTTGTCATTACACCCACAGGTGACATCATTTCAGTCTACAGGAAGTCCCATTTGTTTGATGTGGAGCTGCCAGAAAAAGGCATATCCCTTAAAGAAAGTGCCTTCACCATTCCTGGACCCGCCCTCGTCTCTCCGGTCCAATCTCCCATCGGCAAGGTGTCATTTTATGAGATAATAATTATTCTTCTCACTTCTCAGGCATGTTTCGGATCCAGTTCCCAACCGTGTCTTTGTTTTGACCATTTTTATATTGTTGCCACAGGTTGGCTTGGGCACCTGCTATGATCTGAGATTCCCTGAATTATCGCTGGCTCTGCAAAGGCATGGGGCCGAGATTCTGACATACCCATCAGCCTTCACTGTAGCAACAGGAGCTGCTCACTGGGAGGTGGGATTAGTCATGAGAAGACAACAACGGACTGAATTTCATGATTGCTCAGGCTAGTCATGACAGGATAACTGTACTATGATATAAACCCGAGTAAACACAAAGTTATTCTATTTATTCCCAGGTGTTGCTCCGTGCACGGGCAATCGAGACCCAGTGTTTCGTTCTGGCGGCGGCGCAGGTCGGCCGGCACCACGAGAAGCGCTCGTCGTACGGCCACGCCCTGGTGGTGGACCCCTGGGGTGAGGTGCTGGGCGACTGCGGAGAGGAGAAGCCAGGCATGGTGCTGGTGGAGATCGACTTGGAGAGAGTTCGCAGCACCAGGAAGAACATGCCGGTCCAGCAGCACCGCAGAGACACTGGTTTCTATCACAGTCTGGAGAAGACTTGACTACAAGAGAAGGGCAAAATTCAAAGTCTGTGTCACTGAAACGATATGCTGTGTACAGGCAATGGACTAAAGAGGACACAAACAAAGTGTAAACATGGAGTAGTTCTGCTCTTGATGAGTGTGATTGGTATATATGATTATTGGAGCTTCTCATGGAGGCCAAGGTGGACATCAGTCACTACAGTAGATAATCTCATTCCCAGTTATAAAGCTCACTCACAGCTTTTTGTCTGTTGCAATCAAGAAAATCTTCTCAGACCAACTGAGTCTGTAATTGATATTTCTCACGCTGGTCAAAAGATGGCACTGTTGGGTAGTAACAATAACAATATAGGAAACGGGAGGAAATGGCACAAGCAGCAGTAAAACATTCCTGTTCCAGCTAAATTACTGGTATGTATTGATCTGTGGGTCTGAATCGATACATACAAATTCAACTGTCATTTTTCTGTGATTAAATTAAATACTGTTATGCTGAAAGATTACACACGCAAACATCTGAAAAACATCCTCCTTTCACATCACTGTCTCTGAGGTGCAACATGGTGATGTCAGATAATCAATGAAATGGTAAAGAAATGTTTAATCTTTCCCAGAAACTCGCCACGTAGCCTAAAATCACAAATTTGCTACTAAAGGCCTTACAAGCCGATGTCAATTTTTAAATTTAAACATGAATAAACAGAATGACAATATTAGGTAAACTTTTCTGCATTTAAAAGTCCTGCATGCAAACTCTTAAGAAAAAGCTCCAAAGTATTCGTATTAAAATATACTTAAAGTAGACCTACCTGAGTACAAGTACTCATTATTCAGAGTAATGTATATTGTAATTATTGATGCATTAACATGTACATTACTGCTGCAGCTTGTAAAGGTTTTATCAGGTAGCTTGTGAATTTTTACCAAGGGATCAATAAAATCTTCATCCACAATAATACATCATTTATTTGTTGGTTTATATTTTGTATCATAAAGACAATCAAGTAACTAAAGGTGTGTAGAGTAAAAAGTACATTTGCCCCTGAATTGTAGTGGAGTAGAAGTATAAAGTGGCATAAAAAAATTACCTCAAAATTGTACTTGAGTAAATGTATTTATAGTCTGTCCACCATCTGAGAAGATGTAACCACTGCATTAATAATCAATGATCAAAATTGTTGTTGACAAATGTGTCCAGCAACCAATCAAATGAACAAACCTCCTGTTTCCACACATTGCAGGGGCAGTGACTCCCATCAGCGTACAACCCAGCCGGTCTGCATGAATTATTGATCAGACTTTCTCCTCCTTGCCTGTGTTACTACCACAGAGCCTGTGGGTGGCAGCCGCGTCCTCTGCCGCTGCCGCCGCCGCCGCTGCGAAACCGGAAGTGAACGTCACTGACACAGGAATGGGACTGAAAACAGAAAACACCATCGCGATGAGGAGAATGTCAAATCCACTCGTGTAGGACAGCAAAAAGCAAAACAAATCCTCGTTTCAACTCGGGCGAAAAGATGAATTGTGGTGTGCGAGCTGGACTTGAGGCATCCGGAAGGTACGCTAATTTTTTTATTTATTTATTTATTTTTAACTCCTTATCAGCGGTTATAACGGTTCGCTTAAGTGTGCGTTGGCGATTATGGGGAGATTCGTGCGAGTGAAAACATCCGAGGCCATCCCTCCATCCCTCCATCCCTCCATCCCATCGCTGTCACATTCAGTGAGCTCACGGGCTCATTTCACATCCTTCTCGCTGCCGAACAGGTGCTCCCTCGCTGCCTAGCTAGCTCGGGCGCTAACGGTCCGCTGACGCCGGGCAGTTTGTGTGACTTCAGCTTGTGTGCGTGTCTGAATGGAAATTTTTTTTTTATGCTTTATTTGACGCCTTGGTGGACTCTGCGGCCCTCGGCTGTCCACGCGAACAGTGTCCTCTTCTTTACGTGCCCATTTTCTCCGCGTAACGCAGATGTAACACGCGTGAACGGCTGCTTGCTGCCAAATGCATCCTCCTAAAAAAAAAAAACTGCTTCCCCCCCTCATCTCCTCAGCACAATAACTACAATGTGCTGGCTGTAACTTGCTGTCAAAGCAACTATATGTAAAACGTTTGGCTGGATAATACATTTATATTTACCGCAATAATAGTGAGCTTTCTCTTGTAGTTAAGTTTTCCCCCTGGTAGTTACTTTTATTTTTGTTTTTTTATACCAGGATTTGTGATTGATACATTAGTTGATCAACAGAAAATTATTCAGCAACTCATTTGAAAATTGTCGCTTTTGTTGCAAAAAGTCACTGGCTGCATGCAGCTTCTCAGTCTGGGGTGATAATAAACTGAATATCTTTGGGTTCTGGACCTCTTCTTAAATAGATGATGCAATTTAAAATATGTCAACGTGAGCTAATATAAAATATATACATTCTAATTGCTGGTTTTCACTACTTTGAATAATTATTAATCAAATTTGATCTTAATTTTGACAAATATATAGCAGGAGCTACTGCTGCCACACACCACAGCATTTGTAGCTTAAGCTAATTTGCAGCACCCATCAATAGACTCAGCAAAATACTGGGCAGATAAATCGGTAAACATTTGTTTGCTGAAGCCCTACTATTTTTTCCGTTTTGTCGTATTAAATAAAACTACATATAGTTATTGAGTTTTTTTGACTGAGGTCTTAAAATAACTTGTGAGAATGACAGTCGACCAGCATGAAGTCTGTTGACATTAACTATATAAATCATGATGCGATTTATTTTCCCCCAGCTATTAACATAAGTTAAATGAAAATTGGTGGAGACAGTAGTGCTGCAACTAATGGCTGTTTTCATTATTGATTAATTAGTTGGTTATAGTTCTGATTAATATTAGTCTTTTGGTAAAAATGTAAAAACGTTCCCAGAGCCGAGCTAACGTCATCAAATTGCTTGTTTTGTCTTACCAGCAGTCCAAAGCCCAAATATATTCCATTCACGTTGATATAAACCAGAGAAAGGAAGCAAATGCTCACATTTTAGAAGCTGGAGCCAGCAAATGTTTGTCATTTTTGCTTGTTGACTGACTTTTACGATTAATCAGTCATGAACGTATGTTCATTTGGCTAATCATCCCAGCACTAGCAGCATGCCAAACAGCCGTGATGTACATCCACTTTCACACTAACCAAGTCTTCCAGACGTCCTTGACACTAAAAGTAGAGTTAAGGTTCCCCTGCCGTTTTCCTTTTCACAGTTCAGGTATTCAGTTGTGTATTTATGAGCTGTCTTCTCGCAGCAGAATCAAGAGTCCGTGGCAGTTTCACCCTTTCCACCCGTCGCTTACATCCTGCTCAGACCAAATGCACGGCGATGCTCCTTATTTGATTTGCCGTGGCTGTTGGTGTAATCAGCGCTCCTGATTGTGTGATGTCTGTCTGGAGAGTTTGCTTTCATTCTGTTTAGCATGACCTTAGAGTTTCATTCACAGTCAGGCAGTCGTGTTTATCTCCCTCCCCTCATGCCACATAGGACCCAGTCTGTAAAATGGCCTACAGCCTTTTTGCCGTATTGTTCATCTGCAAGTGGAAGGTCAGGTGTTTTTGAATCTTGCTTACTGTCACTTACTTACATCAGCCCACACTTTACATCTCCACAATGAGATTTCTGTTTTTAGACAACTGTTCTTTGTAAACGATTGGTGGCACACAGCTACAATGTACTGAGACAATGTACTTAATGAGCTTAATGATTTTTCACCCCAAAATTGTTTTTGTTTTTTTCACTAGTCTGGTAGATTTGAATTAAGACGCCTGTTTGGATCTCAGACTGGCTGTGTTCTCATTGAACACACTGAAGCATTTCTTGACTGGCTGCATTTCTTTTACTTTCACTGTGGGACAAATATTTATACAGTTTATAACGATAATCTCTGTTATTTAAATCCACTGATAGCTGTAATAACTTATAGTATCTGACATAAGTTGTGAAGAGCGTTCTTTCTGTCTGCATGTTTTCGTCCATCAACCACAAGTGCGTGTATTATTTTCTCAAACTTCAGTGGTTAGTCAGCGTCAGCGATACAGTGAGTGCTGTTGTCTTTTGATTGGCTCCATGCTGTTGAAGTGTTGTTAATTATGACGAGTGAACGCTCCCTGTTGTGCTGCAGCTGCTGTACGGTAATGTTTTGTTACAAAGCGATCCATATATTGATCGCCCGCTGCCTTCTGAGGGATGTGTGTCAACTTATGTCGGCCCTGTCTACGGAGGAGGTGTGAGCCCGTCGGCAAGAGGGAGGGTGAAACGCTGAGTCACATCCCAGCAACAGTCGCCTGGGCAACACCTCCATAGTGACCAGCAGGAGGAAGATAAGGCCCCTCGCTACTTAACTAGTTGTGTAACATCAGCAGACCCTGCAACGCTTTGTTCCCTCGCTGCTGTTACTGACTGTCACACACACACACACATCCTCCCTCTTCTTAACTTCTCCTCAAACAGCTACACGAAATCTGACTCGTAGGGTAGTAGCTCCTCAATAAGCATCCCACTGTAGTCTCCCAGGCATAATTACAGTTTTGATTACTGTTGCAAAGAACAAGGGGAAACATGAACAAGTATACTGTCATAATTATAGCTATAAAATGTCACCAGCAGAGAGAAATAGGAGGAAAGATGACACGCAGACCATCGTTCAGAGGCTCAGCAGCACCGTTCAACTGATAGCAGAACTGTCTGAAAAGCTAATTGCACGCCTTTATCGTGCATTTTATACTCTCACTCTAATTTGCAATGCTGCATGAATCGGCACCCCTGCCGTGCTTAAGTGTGTGTTTTACTTTAAACCTCGGGACTACCACAAAACCTTCCATCCAAATGGAAATAGTTGAAGGAGGTTAAAAATAAGTTTTTGTGTGATTAAGCAGAATGGATTAAATTTCGGTCTGGTGGAATGTTTTGTTCCTCGGTGGCCAAATCATGGCGATTCTAAGGTCAAAGAGCAATAAAAAGGAAAAAAGGGGGATATCACATGAGCTCAAAATGGACCCTGCAAACAAGCTGAATTGAAATTCCTGGTCACGCTGATTTGCCAGTCCCGCCTCGTGGTGAATCAGAGTGAATGTTGGCACAGGGAAAGGTTCTCTTTCCTCTTTGCCTCACGTTATAGAGTTTGTGCCAGAGAGGATTAGCGGTCTTCAGTTTCACTGTTTGCATTTGCAGAAGGCTTTTGTTCATGATGGCTTGTGCCATCATGTGGACTGTCGCAACACAATGTCTAAATGTATTTGTTAGAGGTGAGTGACTTTCACTGCAGCACCCCGTGTCACAAAGGGAGGGGTCGGTACTGTTGAAGCCATTTTTTAAGCGAAAATAAATCGGAGTTAAAGCCTGACAATACATTGACCGTGCTGATATATCCCCCAAAGATGTGTTTGTGGCAGTTAAGAAACAGGGATACAATTGCATAAAATCTCCCACTCGGCACACACGCTATGATTAGAATATTGTGAGGCAAAAGTTGATTGACAAAATTAAAATACTTTTTTGATTGTAGAGCGGTGCCTTATGCTCGTGTGAAGAAAACGTCTGCAACGAATTGACGTGTTGAAGAAGGTTATTTTTTAATGCAGATGTCCTCTGATGTGCAGGAGTAAGGTGAAACTGAAGCACAGAGTTTTCTCCTCCAAACCAACTGTGTGAAAAAATAACTGGAGGAAAAACTGACGGTTGCACCATCTTCCCAATTCTCCTGTGATGCAACTTTAATGAGCTACAGGGACTTGGATGAGAAAAACACTGTGTGGACACACCTCCCCCAGGAAATGAACTACTTTGTTTTGCACTGCTAAAGAAAATAGCTGCACAATCAGCTGACTATGTAAATCCATATGTGTGTGAACAAGATGCAAAGCGCGTTTACCTTCTGGCCATAGCTCAATCAGGTGCTTTGCTTTTGAAAGCTGAAGGAAAACACCTGCACATATCCTGAAAATGTGCTTCATCTCATGCCGATAGAAATCCTCAAATGATGCAAACTGAAAATACAGTTTACCTTCTCTTGCCTTGGCATTCACTTGTTATAAACTTTCTGTAAATGCTGGATAAAAGGATCATTTTGTCCACCACAGTTACAAAAGCGCGTTTCACATTTTTGCAGAAAGCCACTTCCCTAAATCAGTCGAGCTGACTCCCAACTTTCTTTACTTAGTTTTTTGAAAGTCCACACAGCACAGTGCAGGAGAGGAAAATCAAGATCAAGAGCGTAATGGAATCCATTCAGGCTGATGTGGAGGGAGCTTAGGAATCTATTAGGCCCGGGTCTTTTCTCACAGAGATATAGAGAAATATGGAGTCGCCTATCAGACCGTAAAGGATTACTGGAGATCAGTCAGGCTACAGCGCCAGGGCACATTAAATGTCTATCTTTCTCCTGAACCCTGTTCCTTTCTTTGTCTTTCTTTCTTTATTAAATTGAGAGGCATCATGCCTTGATGACTCTCAATATAAATGAGCCTCCTATAAATATCTTCAGGTTATCTTCAGTTTTCAGGGTTTTCATCGTGCTCGTGACGGCCTGCTGGGGGATCATTTTAGGTCACGTCCGTGGTCACAGATCCTGGTGCAGTTTCCACAATTTCCACAGGGGGGGAGTCAACGCTGCTCTGCTCTCTTTGGTCCAGCAGTATTATCACAATCATCATTTTAGACAGGATGGTCATGTGTCATTTTAATCCCTCAGTCTATAAATACACCACTTGGCTGGGCGGTGAACAGAACATTATAACATCACTGCCCAACATCCATCATTTCTTAGGAAGTTTTTCAATAGAACTATGTACTTTGGTACTAATAATAGGGAAAACAGGGATTTATTAGAGAGAAATAAATTTAACCCAAGTTTCATGTTTATTTATTATTGGAAATTTTGTTCTCCATATATGTTGAATTGTGTGCTTGCCTGTAGACATATTTCATACTTTTCCATCTCTAGGTTACCCTACAGTAACGATGAATTACAACTAAGTTATTCCAACACTGTATTTTCTCTATAATTAGCACCAGATTACAAAGTTATTAGCAACAGGTCTTGGAAATTACTAATATTATTCAGGGACGCTAGTATTTTTAAGCACGGGCCACCAGGCCCCGAAATTTGGTGGCCAAGTACATTTTTCGTGATTTTAAAATGTAAAGTTATGTAAAAACAATCCTGAAAAGGCAATTTTATGCATCTTAAACCTTCCTTAACTGTGACATTTCAATAAATGAAGACATTAACAGAATAAAAGTATATATTTTTATAATAATTCATTTAAATTAAAAACTCAACTTTATGTGGCGCATGTATTCTCTGACCGTCTCTTACTTCACAGTCTGTCTTTCCTTCCAAAGGAATCTGGATGTTTGTGGAAATGTAACATTGCTTTGGCGAAGGCTCGCAGTATAGGCATGAAACTTGGTGGCCACAGTGGGCCACCTACATGGAGTTTTTGGTGGCTACAAGGTAACCTTTTGTTAATGTTGAACCTTGCGGTCATTATTATATTATTAATTAAATTACACACCCGTAAAATTAAGTTTGGCACGTAGAATAAAAAGATGTGTTAGATGAGACTTAAGAAGGAAAGAATGGTGGCAGTTTCATAACTGAGATGTTGACTTTTATGTGAGATGTGGCTAAGACTCCGTTTCACACTAGATTTATTGATGGTATAAAATCTACAATCCACATGTATTCTTTTTCTGTCTTCGTCTCTGGACAAGTGGTCCAAATGGTTGTTCTCAATCAGTCCACCTCGTGAGGACAACGCTCACAAGTTCACTTTGGCTCATCGTCACGCTCATCGTCACACTCATCATCTCAGACAGTCCACACTCTAATGGATCACCTCTCTCATTCCTCCCACACCTCTTTCCCTTTTTGTTTTACTTTATCTTCCATCACCATGCACTCGGTATGTCAGTCTTTCTGTCAGACTGTCTGTCTCTAATCTCTTACGGTTTTCTGCACCATGAAAATAGAGTTGATACCTTTTATACACCGTTGTATTTGTGTGTCTGTGTTGTCATTTTTACCAGTTTTATTAGCAGTAATTACATTTTCTTTAGTTGGAACACAATTGAAACACAAACGTCTGTGAGAGTACAGAAATGTAAATCAGTGATGGAAAACAATATTGACTATAACATAGAGACAAGGAAAAATGAAAAACATTCTCACTTCTCACTCACCTTTGCTCGTTTGGTTTCCCAGTGAAGGCACCAGTTGCTTCTATCTTCAAATATAACTGGACAGAAATGTAATGGGTGCATAAAATGAATCACAGTGTGGCCAGACGATTGTCTTTCAGCTCAGGTGTTAGTTACTGTAAGCTACTCTGGGAGCGAGCACTGGTTTGTGTTTCCTGTGGTTGAAATGATAAAGTGGACTTTTGCTGGACTATATAAATGTGTGCATGTGACTATAATCTCCATCACAGCCTTAGTGTGCCTTTGCTGTTTACCTGAGCGGCGGTGTGCACGTTAACAACCCACCCTGCTCATCTGTGTACCTGACAGACTCACCACACCTTGTAGACTCTATAATCTAGCGTCCTCACAACACGGTGTGTATATCTCCCCTCCCTCCCTCCCTGCTTATCATCCAGGGCACTGGCGTGTTGCTAAATGGAGTCGGAGCAGCTGTACCACAGAGGCTACTGCAGGAACAGCTACAACAGCATCGCCAGCGCCAGCAGTGACGAGGAGCTGCTGGATGGAGCCGGCGTCGTCATGGACTTCCACACCACCGAGGACGACAACCTGCTGGATGGGGACGCTGCCTCCCCAGGTAGGGAGAACGGGATACCTCCAAATACCTTCCCCAGCTGTTTGATTGGTCCCAAGTCTGCTTCCCTTCCATGGCCCAGGCTTGACGAACCCCTCGATCCTCACTCTCCAATCAGATAGGACCTTTCCTTGAATTCTCACTGAGCTTCCCATCGCGCCCCGTTCTTTCTGTTGCTGCGTCATCAAGTCCAAAGTCGAGTTTATCTTCTGGTTCGCACTCGGCCAGACAGAGCAGAGACGTCGCCGCTCTGGTTATGAGTCACCCCGCTGCTGATGTCAAGACGCATCAAGTGTGTGTCCGCTTGTGTCTGTTGCTTTCCTGCGATGCAGCCGCTCTACCATCTGTCCCCCCCCCACACACACACACACACCCTCCTCCTCATCCACACACCCATCAGCTGCTCTACATGCCGTCTTTTCAAACACTAGTCCTCCTGTCCTCCTGCCGCCCAGCTTCCATCCAGCATCCTAGTCTTGTTTCTGTTTTGATCTGTAGCAATCACACAACATGGTTACAAAACAACTGATTGATATTTAAGTAGTAAAGAAATGTGGCCATAATAAAAATAAGGATATGTAAAAAAACACTACGATATCAGCGTATTAAACACAGTGATGTATTGATTATGTACTTTTTAAAGCACTCGTGGCACAATTGTGTTTTCTGCTGAGTTAGATGATGAGTTTCCATCATGGCCTCATTCATAGTTAGACCACTGGAAGTGATCTCTGCCATGCTACATAATAATAGCCGTCACCTGTTTGTCATTCATTCAGCAGCTCAGTGGAACTCGGACTGGTATATCTGGTGTCCCATCAACATCTGATCTGCTGCCTCCGGTTTTTTTCTTCCTTGTCTGAGTAAAAATGCAGATTCCTGTCTTCCTCTCTTCCCCTTTCGTTAGTTTTGACTTGCAGTTGATAAAACAGCAAAAGCACACATGCTGAGAGAATGTGTCGGGTGTCGGCTGAGCTTGGCTCTCCAAATACGAACAGCTTGTATTAAGTCTGAATGCTTCCTGCTCTTTGAAAGCAGAAGGAGCACTGAAGTTTGCAAACTAGTGTGCTTATTATGCAAGGCATAAAGACACTATGTTCTGTTTCTTGCTGAGCAGAAACGCTGTTTTATGTCCATTTGAATAAGATATTTAAGATTACCTGCCTTCATTTGAGTCAGGTTAAAGCTTCTGGGTTGTAGACAGGATATATATTTGTTTGGAAGGTTTTGGTGAAAGTAAACTGGACTAGTTGCTTATGGAGACCAGAGGCCGTTTCCCTGCCACTTATTCTACTATTATCTGTCATCTCCCTTTTGCTATGATACTCAAAAGAAAAGCACATAAAACCATCTAAAATGAGATTGTTTCTAAGATTACAGTGTGCAGTAATGGAGAAAGTGTCTGTACGACTTTTCCGTCTCTGCAGTACTTTTGTTTTCACACATTTAACAACAATTCATCTGAACATGTAAACATGCTTTTTGACCAGCATAAGCTTCCAATGCTCTTTAGGAATATACTGTCTTGAAACTTGGAAATTGACCATTTTCATCCTTTTACTGGATTTAAACATTAGTTTGTAGCATTCATGGCTTCTTTGTAGAAACACTGCTGACTTCAGTTGCGTTATTTGTAAGTGTTGTACAGCGTAGCAGTGATAAAACTACTCTAGTCTAGACTCAGCATATTCATTATTGAAAAGGACACCAGGCTATTCAGTAGGACACGCGTAGATGACCTAACTGTATGGACAACCACGTACAGAGCAGCAGGATTCAGACAGAAGTAGGCTTGTATATAGTCTAGCTAGCCAGGCTGTAATGCTCATTACACACCACCAGTAAAACAAATGGATGAGAAATGGAGTGACACGTTTTGTATTAGTATAAAGTTTGGCCTGGAGGTAGTGCTGCAGCAACGGCAATGTTGTTACCTAAATCAAAACCGATTTGTGCTCTGCTTTGTCAGCTTTCACTTTGCTATTGCTCGACATGGTGACACTAGCATTCATCTTCTAAATATTCGCTGTTAATATGCTAGGTATAGCATCACATTTAGCATTGTAACATATTAGCACGCTAGTGTTAGCCTGTGAACATGTCGTTTAGTACATAATATTGAGCATGTATGTCAGTTTATTAGATTAGGTGCTATAGCCCGACCGATACTGATATTGATATTTGAGAGTTGAAAAACTGTGATATATCAGCTGATAATTTTTACATAAACATGTAACATTAACAATCTCGATACAGATCTCTGAGATCATTTTGTTTTTTTAAGATTTATGACCAAGCGACATTACTGAGTGAGACATTTTACAGTGTAAAAATCCACTTGTCAGTTCATTTTGGTGGACAAACTATGTCATGGAGAGACTAAATTAAATTACCTCTAACCTAGTTTGGCATTCCTGTAAATGCCGTTTCTTGTTACCTGTCAGCCAACTAACACACGGTGCTAGATGGAAAGTGAGGGGATGACCAAAGTCATTAGGATTTATCACCTGGGAATTTTCCATATTTTTGAGATTTGTAGTGTGTCCTTGCCATATCACCTTACTTACAGAGGTTGCGTTTATGAACTGTATGTGTGTTGATCTCAGAGGGATTGGCTTACGATCAGTGTTTCCAGTCTCTGCCTGGTAATTAGCCTTTTGTTCTAACTCTGAAACTGGACCTCTAACTCTCTAACTGCGAAAGGTGAAAGCATAGGGTAACCCTAACCTGCCGCCACATATACTGCCACTGCCGCCACAAATGGAGAGCGAACCTCAGTGAAATGTTGCAACAGTCAGATACAATACAATACATAACTGATACGTCGTACATGTCTTCCAGTTATTGAAGAAATCTGATAGCCATGTTTTATGTTTACCAGGTCGGAGCAAAGGCTAACAATCATTTATAGCTACTATTTGTTCTGATTACAGTCTTCAATTATTTATTAATTAAGTTTTCTGTTGATGTTTTGGACCTTATTGTAATGTACTACTGGATATGCCTGGGCTCCGCCTCCCAGTCTCGTCATTGTTGATCTGTGTGTGTGACACGCAGGCATGCACCGGCATTCCCATGAACCTGTTTGGCTGCCTTCTGGTGTACGTTAGCGTTTCAGGAAGTCTCTTCCTTGAAGTTGGTGTGCTGCCTGTCTCTGCCTCCCTGTGCTATTTTTAAGTAGTTGTGAGGGGTGGGTTCATAGGAAAGCTTGTAAAAGCCCTCCGCTGTGCTCCGACTGCAGTGTGAGTCCCGTGGGGATCTTCTGAAACATTTTGTTTGCTTAGCAGACGTAAAGGAGATGGAGCAGCAGTGCTTTGGAAAATGTGGGTCCTTGATGTGAAAAGTCTTTCACTTAACTTTACTGGATTACAGATTTTTCCTGTTTCAAACTTGTTGTTGTTTTGCTGCTTTGACGTCCTGACTGGGACTTGTTGAGCAGGGAGGGACCAAACTATGGCTGACATCAACTGTGCCATTGCTTAGCAACAAAAGCCCTGCTGAAAGGTAAGGGTCCATGGAGCTCTAAGGTATGACGGTGATAGTGATACAAAATTACAGTGTGTGAAATGTCAGGGTCCCATCGTTTTGCCCTGCGAACTGCGAAGGATGTGGAAGAGCCTGACGTTAGCTGCATTGTTTCATATAATAACACACGATTACGCCAAGCTTACAAAACACCTTCTACCTGGAAATACTGATGACTGAGTGTGTGATCCCTTGTGTATTTTACCCACGTAATCCACTTAAGTTCGGAATGTTGTAAAGTAGGGAGGGTTCCTCTACATTAGACTCAGTAAAGTCTGTCAGATGCTATGAGATGTCCAGAGGATATCTCGCATGCTTCATATCCTCCCTGTGGAGTGAACACGAGAGAGGGAGATTGAGCAATGCTGTTTGTCTGATATTGGACATTTGCTTCGTCTTTCTTGCTGCAGTGTTTCATTTTCATTTACTCTTTGCATACTGAATACAAGGCAGCAGTTACAGTTGCAGTTGATTCAAAAATAACCAAAATAACAAGGCAAATTGGCAAATAACTCCCATGGGCATGTAGTTATTTTTTGTTTGTGCAATCACAAAGCTTTCTTTCATGAGGGATTTTGAGTTACGTTGGTAAAATGCTGCTGTGGAAAGTTTTATCCTTTTTATCAGTTAGTTCTGTAATCGGAGACGGACCCATTCGAATTCTTCTCTCCCAGTTCCAGTGCTCTTTTCCCCAAATTGAAAGTCTTTATGCCTCATTGGATAACTTTTTTTGTAAGGTAACACGAGGCCAGGGATTGCTGTGGCAATGGTGTCTTTGACTGCTTTGACTTTTTAAATATAACTAAAAGCAGAAACACTTAATTTTATGACATTGATGAAAAAACAATTTAATATGGATTGGCCAGCATCATCCCCAATTCCCATCCAGCAAATTGGATCAACGCATCTCTAGCTGCAACTAAAAAGGATTTTAATTGATTAATCTGCTGAATAATCGATCAATCATTTACTTTAGGTGATGTCCTTTTTGGTCCAACCGACAGTCCAAAACCCAAACAATGCACGATCATGTGAGACAAAGAGCAGTAAACGTTCACATTTTAGGGGCTGGAGCCAGAAAATGTTTGCATTATTGCTTGAAAAATGGCAACTTGTCAAAACGGTTGCAAATAAATTTTTGCCAACCAACTAATTGACCAATATTTTTAGCTCTGTTATCATTATCCTGACAACAAGCTCCTCAGCCTGTTCCACTGCAATCTAAGCTTTCTTAACTTTAATCCCCCCCCCCCCCCCGCTCCGAATGGAATATTCCCTTTCAGACCTCACTGTCTCACACAGAGACACACACCCCTGTGATCCGGCACCATGGTCTCTCCCATACAGGCAGGGCTCACTGATCTCCCCTAGCAACCGAGCAGGCAAGGCTGGCTGGCCTTGTGAGATTATTTATAATAAAAAAAATACATAAATAAATGTTTTATTGAACAATATAAACATACCGACAATCAGCTTGTGGACATGAAATTAACATCTTTGTACAAATTATGATTCCAATGTGTGAAAAAGAATACAATAAATTAAATGAGCAAATTAGATATGAAAGGGTAAATGAAAAACATAAGAAACTCAAGTCAATGTAGTTTAACCTACAGAGAATAAATCTTTAAAAGATAACCGTGTGCGTTCCCATTTTTTGTTTGTCATCTGTGTTAACGTATCCATGTACAAATTGAAATCTGTGTGTGTGTGTGTGTGTGATGACATCATCAGCTCCTGCAGTGGCGAGAGCGAAGGCAGGGGGAGGTAGAGAGCACTGTCCGTACACACACCTAGTCACGTACACACACACACACACACACGGTCTCACTCGCAGCCCCGCTGGTCCTCCTCCGGTAAACATGGCAGCGGCAGCGGCGAACGACACACGCAGCTTGCAGTGCGTAGTGAAGCCTAGCTTAGCTTAGCTTAGTTTAGCTTAGCCTCGTCTCAGCTGTCAACATGGAGGAGGAGGACGCGGCGCCCGACCCCTATTTGCCCTACGACGGGGGAGGTGACACAATACCGCTGCAGGAGATCCCTAAAAGAGGTACGCAATGTCCCCTCTTATTCCCTGCCTCCCTCCCTTCCTTCCCTCACGCTTCTGCGAGGACAGAGGCCTCCCTCCTCCTCCTCCTCCTCCTCCTCCTCCTCCTCCTTGTACAGCGACTGCATGCAGCCATATGGCAGCAGACACGGTGCAGGTTAAACGGTTGTTGGTGAGGGAGTCTTGAGTGCCAGTATGGGTTAGGAGCTGCCATTGCTCATGACAGCGCTGCATGTCATCCGTGGGAGCAGAGCAGCTATCTGGCCCGCGTTATTTCACCATTCGCCGCTCAACTCTGGCGGTGATTGACCAGCTGCGTGCGCGCGTGTGTGTGTGCGCGCGCGTCAGCCGGAGAGAACGACATACGGAGTGCGTGGATTTAAGTGCGACGGCTTGTGTTTGGGCGTGCAGGCAGCAGCAGCCACCAAAGACAACATCACGGGCACCCATTTTAATTTCCCCACAGAGAGGCACCGCGAGGCTGCGAGGTGGATGTTCGTGGATTCAGGCTGCGTGTCGTTGTGTCACAGCGTTCCTGCAGAGTGAGGACACCTGTTGGCCAGATTCAGGATGTCACCTGACGTCACATCATCACACATAATGGGCCTCTTCAAGGTGAAGGCATGGAGTGGACTTATGCTAAATCAGAACTTGTTTTTCTACAAAGTTGTCTTTGTGGTGTTGTTTGCCTTTCCTTCTGTGGCCTTTAGGGAGTCTGAGCCGCGTGCGTGTTGTGTTGGTTTCTCCGGGCCCCCCGCTCAATCTTTACGGTGAGCGAGCACAGACAAAAGGCCCCTAGTGAGTTTAGGACACGTCCGCTGCTGCCTACATCCACGCCGTTGTTTCCTCTCTCCTTGCAGACGCACAGTTTCATAGGTTTCAGACCAGTTTGTCATCCTCTCACGACTTTTGAATACATTGTTTCTTGAACACTTAGGTCTCTAGATGACCACATCTAACCGTACACCCATGTGTCTTCTCTCAGTTTTCCATGTCATGGTCACATGAATTGTAATCCACATAAGTCTGTTAGCAAATGCTCTATTTAACAACCTGTTGAGCTGGACTTATAGTGTGAGTGCTACTATTTTTACAAAACAAAATATAGTAATTCTGTAGCTTTTAAGGTCATTTACCTTTTAAACACTGTGGCCATGTCTCAACAATCTGAAACCAACATGTCATGTAAACACACAGAGGAAAGTCATGTAAAAGTGGCATTTTGAGTCCTCAAGCTTTTCGGACTTTGATCTATTTATTTGTCAGCCTTTCATGTGACTCCAGGGATGCCACCAGTCTGGTCATCAGGCCGGCGTCAGTCAGCAGCAGAGCTCTTCAGGCTATAAGGAGGCTGTTGGGGTCAGTTTATGGCGCATGTGATCACATGATGGCTGAGCAGACTAACCCAGCTCCAACCTGGATGACCCAAGGTGTCTGAGGCCAGCTTCCTCTAAATCTCTCTGATCTGATTTACTCAACAGTAGTAGAGTAGAACTAATACAGGGAAATGCAGGGGGTGGTGAAGTAAATCTGGAATTTCTCCACCCATTAGACACAGAAACCTCTCAACAAGCAGTTGTCCGATGCTCATTTCCCACCTTATTTATCATAGTAACACAGGAAGGCCACAGAGAAGCCTGTGTGCGCAGTGACGGGGCTTTTAGACCTGATGCAGGCTGAACAGAATCGCCGTGTCTCTGTACAAATGCACAGGGGAAAGAAACTGAAGCCTTATTTTGATGTGTGTCTTTTTGTCTGCGTGTCCGCTGAACCGTTGGAGCATGATGCAGGCGACGCGGTTGTATGCAGTCCCCTTTGGCTTCTGTTTTCCGTGGCGTCAGCCTCGCTTGGCTCCACACTTCCGATTCGACTGTTGGTTGCCAGCAGTGCAGCATCATCAGGAGAGGCTTGTCTGTTTTTGTCTCATCATTTAAATCCCCGGTTTTCTCACTGGAAGTTGACAACGTTCCCTTAATTAAGCGAAATCCATTTTGTTTTTACATTCGAGCTGGACATTTTGTAGTACTTACTGCAGTGTAGAGCCGCACTGCAGTCTTATCTTTGTACCCTGTTGTCTTCAGAGACTGGCACTGCTGGGTTGCTTTCATTTAATGTTTTTTTTCCATAGCACATTTTTTGAATGGGTCTGTCTTGAATTGTCCTGGTGTTATTTTCTGATCCTGTTTACAAAATGTACAGTTCTGTATTCTTTTTGTTGCTGTATTTCCAAAATTATATAACTTAATGTCAGTTTAGCGTTAACAGATATTGTCAATTGTCAGAAGTCAACGTTGAGATGCTCGGCATAAGCTTGGTGCTGATTTTTGAATAAACAATTAATTTAATCTTTATTATCCATAATGGAATTTGTTCGTCACCCGCAATCGTTGTTATGAAGTGTGAACACAAGCGCCTGGTTGAGCTGGTGATGCCAGCGAGAACGTTGTCGTCCACATTGCAAATTGAACCTACTGTGTCCTCCCGTTTTGGGGGTTTTGGACTCCCGAGTTCAAGTTGGTGAGTTCGAACTTTGCCTATTCTGTATTGAGGAAGGGCATACTGTCAGTTAAACTGCAGTTGCTGTGGAACTCTGCCAGTAGTGTTTGCTGCTAGCAGAACAGAACAACTGCTGGTGTCAAGAGATACCAATTTCTCCTGATAGACCCTAAAGCAGCCACAAGACATGTGGCACATTTCACAAGGGTTGTAGGTCTTGTTTTATTTGGACTGCAACGGCTCACTCTCTTGTGCTTACTATGCGGATGTGCAAATTGATGACTCAAAGGAAAGCTGATTATATAATCGTGTAAACGTTCTCTTTTACTACTTTTAAACTGTTGGTTAGAAAGTGACACCACAGCTCATAGCTCTGCCGTTTTTTGTTTTTTTTTGCACGCAGGTGTCCAGTCTGTTTGTCGATTCAGAGAGGCCCTATCTCAGTCCTCAGGTCTCCATATCAGACTGCTTTTTGTTGAGTCACAACTGAGTCATCCCACCTCCCCTCCACACACACATCCACACCCCTGGGCCGTCCAAAATGGAGAATGATAGTATCGGCCTCCCTGCCAAGCCGGACACTCTTACTGCTGCTGACTCTTCAGTAGTGGATTACTCACTTGCTTCCCTTTCACTTATAGGATGTGTGTCATCTGGTCAGAGGACAGCTACACTTTGCCGTTTTGTCCCAGCTTCTTACAGGTGTTCACACCATGAGGTTTCGACTTATTTCGCCCCTCCCACATCCAATCAAGCATCAAAGGCAGCGATGCAAGCTAATAAGCTGCACATTCAAATGCTCTGTTGTGGCCCACATTCATGATGTGGGAAGTCTGGGAAACGGGCTTCATCTTCTGCTTATGTCGCACTATAAATGTCGCTAGTGTGCAAGAGTCTTATTCCAAAGTGAGATGTATATTATTTGATACACAACGTCATCTGATTATTTTGTTTTTCTACAATCTTTCTCACCTGTTGTGCATTGAGTTGTGTAGCTCATTAATTATATGGTAATACCTTGGTGCAGTTAAGTGTAGTGATGCTTGGAAAGGATGCCGATGCATTGATTCCATTTTATGATGTTTCATGGCCATGGTTAGAGCCAAAGGGATTTATTTTAATGCAGATGGCAGATGGCAGATGGTTAACTATGAATGGGGCCTTGTTTGATAGTAATGACCCTGCCCCAGTTGTAGTTATACTCAGGGGATTGAAATTGTAAGTGGGAAATATATGTTGTGGACTGGAATGTGTATGTTTGCTGTGGTCACATGACCACAAGATCTTCTGCCCCAGTATTAATGACCGTGGCGAGTCATTCGATTGGCATTACTCGCGCCCCAAATTGTTGTATTCACTTCTTTATCTTTAGCAGTGTGAGAGGCGCAACATGAAAGCATGTTGAGGTACTTTTTGTACCACAGAATACTTACTTTGTTCAGTGCATGAGCTCTGTTTCCGATGTTAACACACCCAGTAATCTTCAGTCATTAATCTCATATAGCTGAATGCAGACAGACAGGATACACAAGTTGTACTTGTTATGTATCGCATAATCATTTTGGCTCATAACACATCATTTCTTTGTTCTTCCGAACACTTGGAACAAAAGCTCCCTTTTTTCACTCTGTACTGCCTTCTGTATTACAGATGAAGAAGTCTCCCATATTTGTGTCATCACAGGTGGGAGGAATTGGACTCAGCTTTTCTGACCATTTAAAATGTGGGACGACGGATGAACTCTAATTTATCAAACACACTTTGTGCCCGATTTAACACGTGGTTGTGCTTTTTAACGTTTATGAGATGGTTTTCTTGAATATTGGAGTCGACTTACTGAATTATGAGGATGTGAAATAAGAAGATTATAAAGGTTTTTCATTACCCCCATTGTTGACTCAGAACTATATTATAAAATATTACCGTTTTCACTTTCTTTTACATAAGAAATTTCTCATCATGCAGCCACTTCAGTGAAATGGCAGCCATGCAAACCCTGTCATGTTTTCCACATAAGAGAGAATTATCCCTTCATCTGCTTCTCCTTGCTATTGTGTGTGTGTGTGTGTGTGTGTGTGTGTGTCGATATGTTTTGTTAATGCTACATAAAAGCCTAAGCCCGTTTATGATAAGATAAACCTTTATTAGTCCCCCAGTGGGGAAAGTGCGGTGCAAACAGCAAACAAAGGTGCAAAACAGAGCAACATATATGGTAAATAAGTGTAGCATGCAAACAATAGAAAGTAAAAAAAGTGACGAGGACCACTAATTTGACCTTTTTTGGAGGGGAAATACAAAAGCAGTTTCCTACTGGAGAAGGATAAGTTTACACATCCAAATGTTGCAGATAAACCTCCACTCCCCTACAGTTTTTCTCCCAGATGGCTGCAGGCCTTACAGGGTTTTCTCAGTGTCATTATATCTCAGTGGTGACTGTGTTTAGCTCTGCAGTGCCTCTGATGAGCCGGGTAAGTGAGGACACGGAACTCTAATTTGCAGCAGGCCGGACTGGAATGGATTTATTTTCTTTTTAGGAGCATTAATATGGATCAGATGTGGTGTTGACAAAATATCACATCACAAGCTTTTCTTTTTTTGTTTTAGCATTGTAAAAATATTTGATGGTGCTTGTTGTTCCTTACTGATCCGTGTTACCAAACAGAGTTGCCTTTCTCTGCCATTCTCTGGCAAAATTGCTGTGAAGGAAAATTAGGTGTTTGGATGTGTGTGTTATAAAGAGTGTAAACAGTGTGGATTCTAAAGTCAAAACTGACATGTTTTTCTATATTCTGCATGTTTTATAATATTGTGTTAAGGCTTTTCATCTTTTTAAATCAGTCAATCATCAGTTCACCAAAAGATATTGTTCTGAACACTACATATACAAGATGTTGTCTCTGTGAATTTTGCGAATTCTTACACTCATTACTCTCTGCGTTTCCTTTTTAGGGTCTAACTACGCCATGTCTAACGGAGGCGGGGCACCCAGCAGCACCACACACCTGTTGGATTTCCTAGAGGAGCCAATCCCTGGTGTGGGGACCTACGATGACTTCCACACCATCGACTGGGTCCGTGAGAAGTGCAAGGACCGCGAGAGGCACCGGAAGGTGAGGAGACTGAGGCTGGGCCAAAAGGACAACCATAAAGTTCTCAGTATAACTGACTGTAGTATAACGACTGTAGTATAACCCCACCCTACAGCAATCCATCAAGCACTTCTTTCTTTGAGGCCTTAAGAGTAGCACATTTTCAATCCTCTGCATGTCTTGTACAGGCTGCAGAATTGACAATAAAACAGACTGACTTTAAAACATTGCCATAACGTCCAAAGGTTTTGCTCAGAGTGGGTTTGTAATAGAAGGTTCAATTGATACTAACTCTCTCCTCATAGCTCAGCTTATTTACAGATATACAGCTTTTTCCACATTAGCTGGTGTCAGCAAAAACAAAAATCCTCAGCTGCACAGGAAGTGATGTATCACACGCTTCCTGTGCAGCAACCATTTATTTGGATCACACATAAGAGGAACTGGGTATTTAGGATCAGCAGTTTTAGCCTCAAAGGCTAACCGAGAAGGAAAATAGCGCAACCTACCAACAGAAACTGAGACGTCATCAACAGAACATCCAAGGAAAACTAATTTAATATCAAAGCTATTGGCAAAAGTGTTTCAATTGAAATCTTCTGCCTCAAAATTCTGATTATGTGAGCCAGCCACTACTTTGATAGGGTTCTATTGCCTTTGCTGGCAGTTAGAGAAAAAGACGAATGTCAAGAATGAACTTTCATGCTCGATAACTGATGCCATTCGCAGTTTCACTGTACCGGCTGTGTGTACTTAGACTTGCATAGCTTAATCTTTGAGAAATCTTATTGTACCGGACTCATGAATGGACACACAATATACTGTTGGCTACAGCTCCCTCTGCTGATACAACCTCTCTCTGTCAACAGTTTTATTCAAATGTATTTGAATTCAGATATTGACACTTTGCAGATGTGATTTAGTGCCAAACTCCTGGAAGTAACTCTGATAATTTTAATATTATTTGAATACTTGGAATGGAAATAGTGTAATCAACCGTTTTTATTAAAGCAACAGTGGAAACCCTGCCACTACAGTAGGTCACTGAATTACTTACCATTGAGGAGTAGTCATAATCCTTTGACCTACTTGCATTACTGCCACTATCAGTAATTTAACGCTTTTTATCTAATGGCATTATTCATGAGCTTATTATTTTTGCCTTCTGTGTTATATATGTATTTAATTTTGCTTTTCTTCACTAACTTTTGTTACTTTTCTCTGTGTTTTTAGATAAACAGTAAGAAAAAGGAGTCGGCATGGGAGTTCACGAAGAGCCTGTACGATGCTTGGTCTGGGTGGCTGGTGGTGACGCTCACTGGATTGGCCTCAGGTAACACACATACAGTACAAACACAGTACTCACTCAGCAGTTATCTCTTCTTGCTAGTGACGCTCACGTGCTTTGCCTCAGGCGGCTAACGCTCCACTTATCTCTTGGTCTGTTTTTTTGCAGTCTCATTCAACCACGCGCTCACAAACGGATGCATTTGCTTTCTTCACCAGGCAGCCTTTCAGTCAAAACAGCATCATTTATACAAATGATTTATACATCTATGACCACCAAAAAGAAAGAACCAATAGGCCTTTGTACCTCCTTGTGAAGACCAGCTTGTCATATTTATGTTGATGTAAAATGGCTTTTTAAGAGCTAGGTTACAAAGGTAGGGAAATGGGCAAAGTACACCAGTTGGGCTCATAGTGTTTCCCTGCTCTTTTCAAAATCATGGATTTCATTTAAACATCGTAAAAAGTCATAATCCTGGGCTACAGTTTGACATTTTTCTGCTTAAATGAGCCTATGACACGGCTGATAGAGACTCCTCTGGCCTGGAACATGTCGGCCCTAAATGAGAAATGATTTGAAGTGTGTCTGCCTTCTGATGTGGATATTTCTAGTATAGAGCAAAAAAAGCCTTCCATTTTGTATTTATGTAGGTGTGTATATATACGGAGCATTCCTGTAGATGTTGGCACTAGAGTTTAGGAGAAGGGCAAAAAGCCTCCATGAGCACAGCTTTGTCAGGTTTCATTTTGTATTTTTGCACGTCTTTCGATATAGCAACTTTACAGACTTCGGTCTACCTTGCTGTTCTAAATTAATAAAATAACAGGCTCGTGTAGCATAACTAGCAAGCTAACTGCCTTTGCTCTCTTTTTTTTTTCTCTCTCTTTCTACTTCCCTCTCTTTCCTGCTTTTCACTTCCGTCCTCCTGCCAGGTGCTTTGGCTGGCCTGATTGACATTGCTGCTGATTGGATGAACGACCTGAAGGAGGGCATTTGTCTGAGCGCTATGTGGTTCAACCACGAACAGTGCTGCTGGACGTCCAATGAGACCACCTTCGCTGAGCGGGACAAGTGTCCTCAGTGGAAGAGCTGGGCTGAGCTAATACTGGGGCAGGCCGAGGTAGACTAACACAGCACTGCCTCGGCTTTTTATTTAAAGGCTTAACATAGATACCAGCATTTATGACTGAATTCCCTTGTTTATATATTTTAGCCTCCATATTTTTGGTACCTGTGAGTTCCAAGGTGTTAACTCTTACGTCTGCTGCTCTCCTCTTCCTCACCTCTCTGCAGGGCCCCGGCTCGTACATCATGAACTATTTCATGTACATCTACTGGGCTCTGTCATTTGCCTTCCTGGCTGTCTGCCTTGTCAAGGTGTTCGCTCCCTACGCCTGCGGATCAGGGATCCCTGAGGTGAGGAAAATTCCGCTTTTACAAAACCCTTTCATGTACACTTAAAACGGGCTTGTGGCTCTTTTGAAAACTCTTTTTGGGACTTGTTGTGGGGAAACTCATCCAATAGTTGAGAGTTGGCTTTCATGTAGCAACATTTCAAACACCATAATTCTTTTAAGATGTTTTTGACAGATATTCTTTGTTGAGTCAGAGATGCTCAAAACTAGTGTCGGTTTTATCAACTAATGAGGTTAGCAGGCTATTTCCTTTTGAGTGTCTTTCTGCAGAAATCTTACACAAGCTCCTTCACTCTGAAACAGACTATTGACGTTCTGTTTTATCTCTCGGTTCTCTCATTTTGTCTAGGTGTCTGAAACTGGCAGTAGCGCGTGAATTAGAAAGTCTATAAATCTCTGCAGCTTCCTCTAACTCTCCATGAAAGTGGAAGGTTTCATGCTTATGAGTTTCCCTTTAATGTCTTGATGTGGCTTAATGTTGTGAATTCGGTGGGCAGCAGGGAGAGATGTGACAGGTTTGACCGTGCTGTGAAAAAGCCATATTGAGATGAGCTGAGCTTCAAAAATTTTTTTTTTATTTTTGTTGCCATGGGAACAGGAGAGCTGGAACCTCCTTGCCAAGTAAAGTGCGTGGTAGATGGTGACAGAATAGGGGAAAGGATGAGGAGGTAGAGCAAAACCTGTTTGAATTTGCTTGAAGAGATCGAAAAGGCAACTTGAATATATTTATTAGAAGTGGGGGTTGAGCACGATGTATATCATCCATCTGCTGATATTAATTGGTCTGTCATGGCTGACTTTGAATTCCTATCACCTCCCTACTATCCATTGTCTAATTAAGGCATAAAATCGCCCACAAAAATACTAGAACAAAGGGGAAAAGAGAAACTCTTAATTGCTGAAATTATTAGTTGATCAGTTGATTGATAGATAATTAATTGCCAACTAATTTCATCATCGTTTGAGTCATTTAATGAGCTAAAAGGCAGAACATTTGCAAGTTGCAGCTTATAAATTGTGAGGATTTGCTGCTGTTTTTTATCAAAACTGAATATCTTTAGTTGTTGTACTGTTAGTCGAACAAAACAAGCAATTTGAAGTCATTAGAGTAACACTGATGTGCATTTATTTGAGACATTTCATAATCACAGTGGGAATCAAACCTACCTTTGTAGCTGGACTTCAGCTTAATATGTACCTTCCTCTTCCTCTCTCTCCCCAGATCAAGACCATCCTGAGTGGGTTTATCATCCGGGGCTACCTGGGCAAGTGGACCCTGATGATCAAGACCATCACCCTGGTGTTGGCTGTGGCGTCTGGCCTCAGCCTGGGGAAGGAGGGGCCCCTGGTCCACGTGGCCTGCTGCTGTGGGAACATCTTCTCCTACCTCTTTCCTAAGTACAGCAAGAACGAGGCCAAGAAACGAGAGGTGAGCGGGAAGAAATGCATGTCAGTGTTGCAGCAACACAAAATGCTCATTTGCTATTTCTTCCCCGTTTAGCATTCTGGTGTTCTGTTATTACGATATATGACTGTTTTAGAGTCAGTGTAGTTTTTTTTAGACTACATGTAAGATCACATCAGCTGAGGTGCGTTTTGTTTTGTTCTCTCAGGTTCTCTCTGCTGCGTCGGCGGCTGGGGTGTCTGTTGCTTTTGGAGCCCCGATTGGGGGAGTGCTCTTCAGCTTGGAAGAGGTACAGCTTGATTTTCATACTCCACAATCCCAACATAATGCTTATTGTAAAAGGCTGGATAATGGATTCAACTTTTCAACCACCTCCCTCCTCTTTTTCCTCCAGGTGAGCTACTATTTCCCTCTCAAGACGCTGTGGCGCTCCTTCTTTGCTGCCCTGGTGGCAGCCTTCGTCCTGCGTTCCATCAACCCATTTGGCAACAGTCGTCTGGTGCTGTTCTACGTGGAGTACCACACACCGTGGTACCTGTTTGAGCTCATCCCTTTCATCCTTCTGGGAGTTTTTGGGGGCCTCTGGGGCGCCTTCTTCATCCGAGCCAACATCGCTTGGTGCCGGCGGCGCAAGTCGACGCGCTTTGGCAAGTGCTTTGACTTGACACGTGATTCAAATTGTCATATGTTAGCCAGAACAGGTGTTTGAAGGCTGCCTGGAAGATTACTGTCAGCTGTTTGCACTAGCAGAGAGAAATGCCAGCATGAATTAGATGTGTGAAAATAAGGTTCAGGATGGCAACTTGGTCGATTCAATCATCTTAATGTTCTGAGCAAAGATGGATGACTAAGCACATTACAATTCTCTAGCAAACAGCTGTTAAAACATGTAAGGTGGAGAGCTGTTTGTCTGTATTAAAGGTTTTTCAAGTTTATCTTAAAACAATAGTGTGGTGCCTGTATTAACATTGAAACAGGTTTTGCATGCTACAATAATTCCTACTGTTCATACTGGCCATTAGAGGATCTCTTCTTAATGCGCCTTCAATGTAAGTGATGGGCAACAAAGTCCACAGTCTCATCTGTCTCATTTTTTCCCCCAATATTAAAGATTAATGTAATGATTTTTGGAGAAAAGCATCTTCGCTCAAAACAGAAACAAAGCAAATAAAGTATGCTCAGCGCATGCTACTGGCACTTCAGACTGCATTTCACTTTGCATCACCGCTGTCAGATTTTCAGTTCCTGGTTTAGCAGACACATCTCTGATGCTTTATAACTTTCTGTGTATATGCCTCAGTATTTGATTTGAGATCCTGCTTAGACGCACATTGCGCTTAACGCCTCACACAATTTGACATGTTGTGTTGTACCTCTCTTCAGGCAAGTACCCGGTGTTGGAGGTGATCTTGGTGGCGGCCATCACAGCTGTGGTTGCGTTCCCAAACCCGTATACGCGTCAGAACACCAGCGAGCTGATAAAGGAGCTGTTCACAGACTGTGGCCCGCTGGAGTCCTCGCAGCTCTGCCACTATCGCAGCCAGATGAACGGCACTAAGGCCTTCACTGACAACCCCAACCGGCCGGCAGGGTCTGGCGTCTACGCCGCCATGTGGCAGCTCTGCCTGGCGCTCATCTTTAAAATCATCATGACCATATTCACTTTTGGACTCAAGGTGATCCCTGGATGTTTTTTCCTAACGTGGCAGATGTTTTACCCTCCGTGCCTTCATCAGCACTAAAACCAGTTCCTGTTTCTCCTCTTTAGGTACCGTCTGGTTTGTTCATCCCCAGCATGGCCATTGGGGCGATTGCAGGGCGAATCGTTGGCATTGCTGTGGAACAGCTCGCCTATTATCACCACGACTGGTTCTTGTTCAAAGAGTGGTGCGAGGTGGGGCCTGACTGCATCACTCCAGGGCTTTACGCCATGGTGGGGGCCGCGGCATGTCTGGGTGAGTCAGTAGAAAGTTTGCTATACCATTTATACTGCTTTCCATTTATTATCTGGTTGTATTAGAACATTTTGGCCAGTTCTGCTACTCCATGAGCAGGACTGGTTTACTGCAATGTTGGAGATGGACAGGATTTTTGCTTCAATAAGATGAAGAATTGTTTTTGCTGGTATTTAATTCAACTTAAATAGAAAAACAACAATATTCCTATCAGATTATTTTATCAATAAGGCTCAATTGACTTTCTTTTACTATACCATGATAGATATCACTGTTAAGATATAAAATGGCAATAGTCCAAACTTTGGTTTTGTTTTTGCAAGACGTATAATAAACATAAAATATTTAATTGTTTCTTAAATTGTTCACAGAAAAATAGATGCTTGTCTGGATATGAATCTACACAACACAATTGAATAGTTAGTATTGTATGTCTTATTGTTCACTCTGCTAAATAGAAAAGTCAAATTTTTCTCCTGTCTCCTCAGGTGGTGTGACTCGTATGACCGTCTCCCTGGTCGTCATCGTCTTCGAGCTGACCGGTGGGTTGGAGTACATTGTCCCCCTCATGGCTGCTGTCATGACCAGCAAATGGGTGGGCGACGCGTTTGGCCGTGAGGGAATCTACGAGGCCCACATCCGTCTGAACGGATACCCCTTCCTGGACGCCAAAGAGGAATTCACTCACACTACACTGGCCAGGGAGGTGATGAGACCGCGACGCAGCGACCCGCCGTTAGCGGTGCTGACGCAGGACGATCTGACGGTGGAGGAGCTGCAGGCCACCATCAATGAAACCAGTTATAATGGATTCCCTGTGATAGTATCCAAGGAGTCCCAGAGGCTGGTGGGCTTTGCTCTGCGCAGGGACATCAATATCGCTATAGGTAACACTACAGAGCAGAATAGTTTCCACGAAATTGTTGCTCCCACATTTCAGTGCAAAATGTGACCGTAAGAGAGCGCAAGAATGGTACTTGGCCTGTCCTAGATTAATTTAATGATTGCACAAAGAAAATCCTGCACTGAATTACCAAAATGACCGAACTGGGTGCCCTTAAGCATAACACTTAAACCTGAATAGCTCCCAGTGTGTATAGATGGGGAAACGGCTGGACAAAAGTGTCTTCCAAATTAATGTGAAGTAATGAGAAGGCACAGTTTCTTTTGATCATAATGCATCTCTCAAACCTCCATTTTCTCGTTCCTTGCTCAACAGAAAATGCTCGTCGCAAGCAGGAGGGCATCATGTTGAACTCCAGGGTGTACTTCACCCAGCATGCACCCACTCTGCCGGCTGACAGCCCTCGGCCCCTCAAACTTCGCTCCATCCTGGACATGAGCCCCTTCACCGTCACCGACCACACCCCCATGGAGATCGTGGTGGACATCTTCAGAAAGATGGGGCTGCGCCAGTGCCTGGTCACTCACAATGGGTAAGTAGGAAATGAAATTGCCTAAGGAGGAAGGATGTGTTTTGAAAACGGGAATCCTTCTCACATCCTTCGTTCTGGCGTTGTTCTGATCGACCAACCCGTCTGACAAACATTGCACATGTACACACTGTCTGGTGTTGCATGGGCTCTCCGATCCCTGGATTTCCCCTGTAATCTGCATGGCCTCATCTAACCGCTGTGCTGCACTTCCTTTACCCCCCTATTGAGCAATAACAGACGTCTCCTCAGTAGAAGAGACTGAGCTGCTGAAACTAACATCAACTACATAACAGGTATCATGTTGGGGAAATGTAGTCCGTCATTAAAATCAGTTGATGTGTGGTCTGAAACTGAGAAGTGAAAAGAAGCTTATTGAGGAGGAAAATCTGATCCTAAAACATCACCAGACTTACCTTTTTTTAACATCTGCCAAGTTTCCATCCAAATTTAGCCCAAATTTAAACAAATAAAAAGCAAATGAATGTTATGAGTATTAAGGAGTTGAGCACATCAAGATGACCAGCTGGTGGCGCTTATTCTCTCTCCAGTCTGGAGCCATTAGACCATTACAGAAGAAGAGGGCATAACATGACATAATTAAAAGAGCGCCAGTCAAACCTCAAACTTTAAACCTCATAATGAAAGACGTATTAATTTATTAGAGAAGTTACTTAATCAATTGATATCACATTAATAAGTTTTGTTTTTGTTAATTGAGTTGTGTATTTTTGAGTTGTATTTTGTGTTAACGTTGAGTTGTCTAATATTTTAAGTTACACCTGTTATGTATGTTTTGTGCTGCTGCTGTTTGTTCTCTCTGTCTCTCCTCTGTTGTTTTTGTTTATTTGTTGTTGTTTTTGGGCAGTTTACCGAGTAACAGGTGTGTGTTTCAGGATTGTGTTGGGCATCATCACAAAGAAGAATATATTAGAGCATCTGGAGGAGCTCAAGCAGCACACCGAGCCCCTGGTGACTAGCCCCTCCCCTTTACACATGTGACCCCTCCTCCACTTTCGCGCCTGTCTCTTAGGCCCCGCCTCTTAATAGGGATGCATGAAACTTATGAAAAACTGTTGACAGTTCCCAGCCAAACATTACGCCTTCTTTTTCTTCTTCTTCTTCTTCCTTCACTTGCTGTTGGCCCGCTGTTGTTTGTTGTGGATTCACCTAATGACGTCGAAACATCTGTAGATTGACGTTCTCTTACCTCCATCTTCATCGCTGGTAGCAGATTTGGAGTCATTGTATCGAAAAGCCTTGTTGTGTTTTCTGGGTCCTGTAATGTTGGACCTGAATGGGAACTGTCACCCACATCAGTCTAGAGCCCCTTTCAGATGTGTGCTTCAGTACGTAAATGTGCTGGCAATGTAATTATAAAATCTGTGACGGCATTCTTACTAGGTAGGACCTTGTAATATTTCCGTAAAATTTCCAACACAGATACAAAGTGAGAATTGAATGCCGTCACATTAACATGAAGGCTACAGCAACACAAAAAATGAACCTATAGACATTTAAAATTAGTATCTTGTTCTGCCTTCTAGGATTTGCCATTCATTCCCCTGGTGGTGTGGGGTGGAAAAAGAGTAAAAACACCCCTGGAAAATAATTACAAGCGACTTTTCGGCTTAAATTTATGCATGCAGTGTGAATCTCCAGCAAATATCTTTACATCCAGTCATGTGACCAAATGAAATGAGTCGTAATGTAACATTTTGTCATTGTTAACTATGTCTGAGCACTGTCACGTTGTAGGCTATAAACTAGGCTGCATAATCCTTAATTTTATCTTTATACATGATGATTAAATGTCCTCATGCGAGTGGTGATCATTAATTAAACCACAGAGATTAACAGTCTTTCAAAATAAGTTTGAAAATCCATCACTGATGTAGCTGATGAGAGAACTGAGAACTTTTCTTCCTTCATATCGTTATTGTCCAACTCCCTCTCATGAAATATCATGTGAGCATTGCAGCTCCATAATGGTCATGTTTGAATACAATCATAATGTAACATTTTCAAAGAGGAGGTTTGTTTTGAGCTCCGTTAAAGGTCGGCGAGCTTAGAGGCTTTTAAATGATGTTCAGAAATAATTTGAGTCTTTGTAAGCCTCTGAAGAAAAAGACCAAAATATTTGCCTCTGCCAAAAATCACACGTTTCCACACTGGACAATGGTTGGCATCCAGAATAGTTGTGATGTCAGAAATCCTGCTCGCACTTGGATGCATTAAAGGCAGATTTAAGGTGAGCACAAGGAAACGTTCCTCCTGCACCGTGAAGCTGAAACATCCGACCGAAGTAACAAAGTAAACCACATTTTACAGCAGAGGGGGACTTTGAGTTCCGAGTTTCACGATCCGTTTTCTGTTTTTTAATCTGCATTTAAATGTTAACAAACGTAGGTTTTTTATTTTTGTGATTTGTCCACAAAATATATGAAGACATTTGCAGATTTTTTTCCCACAATCGCAAATCTTTTCTACGCAATCGCACATTTGAATTTTGTTTATAAATTCCAGGTTTAGGAAGGGTGACATCTGCCCCCAGACTTTGAAATGATTTCTGAATATCACTTCACAAGCTTAAAATCCCATCAACGCTTATTTGATCCCATAATATTGTCCCTCTACTATAAAGCACATTTATAGTAGTCAAAAAGCCATTCGTGTAGCAGACAGATGAAGCTGGCAACGTTATTGTTTCCATGTCTGAAAAGGGCTCCGTGAATTCAGAGTGCAGCTTTGCAACTCAGCCCCATTAAACTGCATTTGTACCACCTGTAGCTCTGCTTGGTGTTGTGTCTGCTGCATCATGCAAGTACCATAATAAGATGTTCATCACGCTGTATCTTGTGACATTTTTAGTTTCCTCATTTACAGTAACCACATAGCTTAGATGTGCTTTGGTATCATTCTAATCTGAGGTTCAGCAGTAGATTTCATTTCTCAGCATGTGTGCGGTCATGTAACCATGATGCCTGTTGTGTGTTTCGCCATCTTCCTCCAACAACAGTAGTAGATCCTTTTCATTTTGAGGATTCACCTCATACCCTCACTTTTCTATGTTCATTAACTACTGCTTTTTTGTTTTTAAACCCCCTCCCATCTCGACCCCACCGTTTCGCCCTGGGCCTCCACAGATTGACGACATCTGAACCGTCGCCTTAACAACCACTTGGCGAGTAGCTAGCCGTCTCGGGAAAGCGGACCGCTGTTGTTTTTTAATATTTGTAGAGGGTGGTACTTCTTAGTGGATAGGAGGCAGAGGGAGAAGACCTCTAGTGATTCCATTCATCCCCATACTTCCCTCATCCTGTAGTGGGAGTGAATGCTGTGGTGGAGTGACGTTGTTGTGTTGATTGGTGCCAGGAGTGCTGTTGTGACCTGGCTAGTTTAAGCGTGTGGTGATAAAATGACCTTGAAGAAGCAATTACTAATCCTGTTCTGTAACCTGCCAATGTTTCCTCTTAGCCAGCTGTGTCCTGTCCTCTTCACACGAGAGTCAACTGATTAATGTTCTTTAAAAAAAGAAAAGGTCACACTCGATGAGCTAAGATGCTCTTTGGAGTCGAGGGCCACAGCAAACACAAACATGCATTTTACTTAGCACATTCATACACAACAGGTTTAACTTTAAGGATGAAACTTGTAGACCAACATCATCAATGTGTTAGCCCTTTTTTTGTTTTTTTGCCTTGCTGTGAAAGCCTTTCAGCTTCATGTCCACTCACAGATTAATACAGAGCATTTATTGTACCTATTGTACAAATTATTTTATTGTAAACAGGTCTTTAATTTAGTTCTAAATGGGATTTAGTATTAAATTTGGCTTTTTGTGACCTGTAAACGCCCTGTTTCCGCCTCTAACGATATCACTTTACATGTGAAACAGCACTGGACACTGCTGGCTTACAGGGAACATTGTGTCCACCTCCTGACCCGTCATGCACTCTGATCTGTAGCTGGTGTCCCGAGCCTCTACGACTGTCTTTGTTCAGTTTAATGGTTTTTAAATGAACACAACCAGCCGTAGACCTCGGCAGCTCTTTGGAAACCCAGGTCTGATCTGTGTGCCGTCTCACCAGTGCTGCTCAGTAGCTGTACCTCTATTCCCCCACAGGTCATCTCAACTCCTCTCACTCAGACCTGGGTTCAAATGTTTGTTTTCACTCAGTCTTTATTCGCCTTTCCAGGGTTCAAATGAAGCTGAACACATGAACTCCCTGTGTCTATATGACAGTCAAACAAACAGCCACCAGCTCTGCTCTCCTGTAGCTCTGTAGCAGTTGGACATCTCCTCCTCACCACTATCAGCTAGTTTGGCTTCAGCTGCTTCTCTTCACTTGAACTCGGACGAAATTCACGACTGAATTCAAGAGCACAAATACCGCCACTCTGTGGTTTATTTCTAATGTTTAAGCCGGCTGGCAAATCAAAGCCATTTGACAAAGGCCTCAGCCTGAGATGTGCTCTTGAATCAGCAGGAATAATTTTGACTGACTGAATATTTAGCAGCTTGTTTCTAAGTCAGACTAAGTCTTGTTAGTTGGGTCAATCAGGGGGAGAAGAGGAGGCAACTTTGTCACACGAGTCACGTCACTATGGAAATATTGATTGTCCCATCACAGCTGCTGGTCTTACGCTGTAATAACACACTGGGAGCTGTTGCTCTGTCAAAGCATTTCCACGGCTTGTTGAATCCCATCCCCTTGTGTGATTTTCTGAACATTAGCATGAGTTTCAAACTAATGTAGCTCTCCCACTGCAATTTTAATATAAGCTAATATGTTAAACACATTATTGTACCTGCAGTAGATTGAAAGGATTTATATAAAATGTATGAGAAGTCGGTGGTGGACTCCCAACTGTGTGACTCGGCAACAGCTCCTTTGTGTTTTCTCCTGTTGTTGAACACAACTTTATTTATACAGCACAATTCAAACACTCATGCAAAGTTCTTTACATACATTTTAACTAAGAATCAAAGACAATTTTGCATAAGGGAGAATGTGAAATGTAGAGACAATATAGAAATATCAAAATGTTGGAGCAAGTTTGTCCACCTGTCAAAAAACCCTGTGAAAAAGTACTTTTCAACCAGTTTGTATTCTAAATACATTTAGTCGATTCCAAGTGCACCAGCTGTTTTTGTGGGTTTCACATCACTACTGGCAAAAGCAGGAGATTGATAAGTTCTCGTTAGACATAATTCAAAGTGGGACATCTTGGAAAAATAAAAAGTAAAATGATTTCTGACTCCTGTCACAAGGATGTCCCCTGTTCTCCTTCTCAGAGGTTCTAACTTTTCTCTGCATCCTGTTCTCTACTTCCTGTGACTTTGTAGGATCCAGTTTTTCCTTCTCACCAGCATTTTGGACCGATAACATAAAAGGGCTGAGGCAGCGTCTGAAACGACACCCTGCTTCTCTGGTAGTGAGGGTGCTGTTCCAGACCTGCTTTCACAGCTTTTCCCCTCTGGTTACTCCCTTCCTCCTCCTCCTCCTGCTGACTTTTTCTTCCTCAGGAACTCGTGTTTTTGTTGCCTCGCTAATCGGTGTTGAGGATTCATATCCAATAAACCAAAATTGAATCCAGTTTAAATCGTGTGCTTCTCTCTGATTGAAGCCTTCCTCGCCATTTGAACAAAACCTGCCAACAAAAACACGACTATGTTGTCTCTCCTTCTCTCCGGCTGCAAACCACCAGCACCTCCTCAGTTCTCTAAACCTCCTTTTCTTCCCTTCCTTTCCTCTCCTTTGTCTCCCTCTGCAGGCGGCTTCTTGGTATTATCACAAAAAAAGATATCCTCCGTCACATGGCTCAAATGGCAGACCAAGATCCCGAGTCCATCATGTTCAACTGATCCGCTCCTTCCAGGACGGCCGGGGGGGAGGGGGAGATGACAGCGAGGAGGAGGTGCACCTCCTGGACGGCTCCAATCTTTGACATCCGGACTCTGTTTCTTCTTTTTAGTTGTCAGCTCTGTAGACCCTGAAACTTGCCCCGACTGACTGTGGCCCCCAGAGACTTACCGGCCATGAGAGGGAAGAGACATGATAAGACTTATTATCATTCTGGCTGCCGAGGACATGCAGAGGTCACGGATTGAAGGCACACACATGAGGAAGGCACTTTTTACACACAAACACACATATTCACAAAAACACACTTTTGCACTTGCAGACACTTCAAACATGCATGCTCTCTCCCCACACACATATAACTCCCTAACCTGTAAAGACTCACCCATTTGCACTCTTCACGTGCCTCACGCTTGTCCTGTCTCCGCTGAGGTCGTGGTCTCCTGGCTGGGGTCAAAGGTCAGAATGAACCGCAGATGAGGGACGCGATGAGGGACCTTGAATCCTCCAGGCTTCTGTTTAAATAAAAAAATAACTCCTTTTCCTCATCCCCCTCACACACACACCTGACCTGTCCATCCTCCAGAGAAATACATTGTTTACCTGTGAATTAAGTGTGTGTGTGTGTGTGTGGGTTTTTGTTTGTTTGTTTGTGTCCCTAGTTGCACTACATTCCAGCCCAGGTTACCATGGGAACTGAGGGGGCGTGCACCTGCTCCTCACCCCAAAATGTGGCAGCATCTCATGATCGCATGGCACACGGCTGCTCCCCTGGGTGCACATTGGCCTAAATGGATTTAATGAGAGAGTGTGTGTGTGTGTGTGTGTGTGTGTGTGTGTGTGTGAAGAGAGAGGGATGGGTACTGCATTTCAAGAACAAACATGTTCCGTTTCACAAAGGAAAAAAAGTGAAACCGCAAGAGCTTTTGTGAGTGTGCGTCTTCATTTCTGAGCCAGCTTGGGGTGCGTGCGCGTGCGTGTGTGTGTGTGTGTGTGGGGGGGGGGGGGGTGGCAGGTCGACTGTGTACGTAACGAACAACAAAAAAAGGACAACGTGACCAGGTCGCGTTTCTCTGTGTTCTGTTACAGGAAGGAATAAAAATCTAATTTCCTTTTTCCCTCTCAAACTATTACTCTTCCTACTTTTAGATTTTTGATCTTGCTGTAATCAGTTGACTTTTAAACAAAGCTGCAAATGTGCACTGTTTTAAGTGATCGGTTAAAAAAGGATGACGATTTTACACGACGACTTCTTGTTTTATTTCTTTTTCTGAAATCTGTCCACGTATTTGGGAAGTAATGTGTCCTATTTTCAAACAGGAACTAGTGTTTCTCACCTACGATATTCTCCATTAGTTTGCCAGAGGAAAAGTAGTCCAGTCACGTTCCCTACGTATTGTTTTGACACTACATTGTCATTTACTCAACAAACCCCTGATTTCACACGTGGGCAAAGACTCTAAGAAAAGAAACCATTTCAAAATGTAGAGATATTTGAAATATTTGGCACTTGGTCCAAATCTCACCTTGATTAAATCGTATTTCCCAAAAGTTGATAAGTGATTGATTAAACCTGCGTTTTTGTGCCAGATGGGTGAAAGTTGAGGCAGCAGACAGTTCACACAGTTAAGATCTGGAACTATGTAACTGTCATTTTAAAGCATGTTGCAAAAAACAAAACGAACTCAAAACCTGTACAAAAGATCACTAATTGTTCAAAGTAGTGGATTACTTTTTCAACTACTCTTGCCCAATTGTGTTATTGTAGCCTGAGTTTTAACATCTCTAAATTGCTTGTTTTATGGTCCAAAACACAAACATATTCGAGTCATAATGATATAATCCAGAGTAAAGCTATAAATCATCACGTTTGGCATTTTTTGCTTTATAAATGTCGTAAACAATCATTCTTCAGACATTCTTCCAAACTTGATACTTTCCTGTGCAGCAAAATCCCAGCTGTGCAGACTTATATTAAACATCATTAGATCTTCTTTTTAAAGCTTGTGACCCCTTAAAATGAATCTACACCGAGGTTACAAATGAGTTAAAAACAGTGATGTTGTATACGTTTCTAATGAACGTATCCAGAACTTTAAAGGTAAGTGACATTAATATAGTTGATCAAATAATCACTCAAGGATTACTAGCTTTCAACTGCACCACATGGACTTACAAGAGTGCTAAAAGTGCTGCTGCTGCTGCTGCTGCTGATGATGATGATAATAATGGAAAGTTTAAACGTCTATAGCTACATGACGATTACACAAACTATTCATCTGCTGATCAAGACCATTTGATATGGTCAAAAGCTCTGGAATCAGCGAGCAAGAGGATCCTAATTTAGAGATTATTTCACCAATGTCAAGAATGAACGGTCGAGCTCAAAATTGGATAACTGCATAAAATAACTTTTTATTTTGTCAATCATCTCACGGCACCTCAAGAACCACTGAGATCGCTGATCAAACAAACACGTACCACTTCAGTCTTACTACATCTGCCAAATGCCTGGCTAAAGGTTTTTAGAGTTTTCACACCTGTATTTTATTCCCAAACACCTGCTACGCCCACTAACCTTTCCCCTCTGAACACATAACGTGTTGTGGTCCTTTTAAGTGCAAACAGCGACGTGGAGAGACGGTGAAGCAGGGACAGACTAGCACCTTACCTGTAGAGGTGGCGGCAGGTGTGTGTGTGTGTGTGAGAGAGTGAGAGAGAGAGGAAGGTCGGGTTCATCCTGTGTACTTGCTTCCGTTTCCTGCTGCAGGTGGACAGGAAGCAGGCCGTTGTCTTGGTTAACCAGTGGTGTTGCCTAACATTGTATCATACTGATCTCAGTTGGGGTTTTTTCACTTATTTGTTTTGTTTTTTTTTAATTTATGGGTAGTATCGATACAAGTTGTGCATTATTATGAAGAATTTTATGTATGATTACATTGATTGTACATTTAAAACAAAATATGTATCCATTCAATTTTGTTTTAAATTAAAAGGATAAAAAGTGATTGAAGTTGCACAGGGTGGGTCTTGGTGCTTCTTTGGGGTTTCTATTTAACTCAGTTTCTCCACAGATCTCTGGATTCTTCACCTTTTACAAATTATAATTAAGATACCCATGTTTCCGTAACAATACCACAATTATACGTTTTTATTATTTACTTTAAGCAATTTAAACATGTTTTTGTGTTTTCTTTTGACAAAACAATTTCCACTCAAGGTCCACTTGCTTGTTTGTTCTGGAGCTTTTGACTATCTTCCAGTCTTCATCAGGGGATAAAGTTTGTTTAATCTGCTCCAGTTTTTAAGGTCAAGGATGAAATATCAAGCTCAACATGGATGTGATAAATCATTAAACTGATACGGTCAAAAGCTCCAGAACAAGCGAGTAAGTGGACCTTAAGTGGAGACTGTTTTGTCAACTTCTGTTGTCCAGGACTGTCGAATCTATTTATCAAGATAAGCCAAGCTTCTCAAATGTAGAAGTTAAAACACACAAACTGCTTAAAAGATGATGTTCAAAAATGAGCAAATTATCATTTTAATCAGGAAACATTTGATCAACAGAAAGAATAAACATGACTACGAATCTGGCAGGTTTTGATTCTCTGTGCCAAAATCACTGGTTGGTAGTTTAAAAACTGGGCGCAAAGATGTGGTTTTCAGTATTTTTTGGACTTCACCTTTTTCTTTTAGGGAGTGTTGGTTTGTTTTAGCGACCGAAAGTCAGGTAAACTAGTTCTGCTTTACCTTTAGAGTGCACCTTTAAATGATGACGCAGATACACGGCACATCATTTGCACTTGATAATATAGTCGTCTCATTTTGTGTATACTTTGTGAAAAGTATTTGCACTATTTGAATTTATTTAGAATTCATAAGTTTACAAATTATTAAATTAATATACAGTTTGTGAAGACAGTTTTCACTATGTGTTGCACTATTTCCGTTTGTTGTTCATGTTGAATTGATCATATATTTTTCACTTTTGCATCAGTGTCCTGTTATGATGTAATAACCCTTTTCTCTGAACTTTTTGGACACAGCTATACAGTCAGTAAATGAAATACAGGAATACACCTATTTTTCGCAAAAAATGTTTAGGATAATATAATAAATGGCTGTAACTTACTTAGGAAAGATTAGATGTAGACAAATTTATCAAGAGTCTAAAACATCAAGTACAACTTTTTAAATAAAATCAAATGTAGTTCTGAGTTCACAGTACAAAAACACCAAATAATTCCAGGTGTTTTTTTAAAGAGTCTGGTAAATTCATCCATTCTCAGACAAAGCAAATGTAAAATTGGGACTTTAAATGGGCCAGACTGAAACTTAAAAGTTTTTCCTGAATCAAATGATGTGTGGCTTGATGCAGGCCGCTAGAAAAGGAGAGTCAGGCGCCCCAAAACGTGTTCTAGGTCTTTGAGGGAACAAGAAACAAGAAAATCTTAAGCTAAGTCATTTTGTAAATAGAAATCTAGCTATAATTGTGTTTTTGTTGTATAGCTTGACTGCTGTAAAGCTCGGTATATGATAAGAACGAAATTGACGTGATGCCCGGGGGCGACCAAGACAAGATTTGCACGGTGAGTTGCACAGCTGAACGTGGTCGAGTTACTACCTTTAAAATATGAAACGTAACACACACCACATGCCTCGCCTCACTTTTTTTTTTTTGGCATTGAGCAACGGGAGTAAACAGAATAAATACACCTGTGTGTGAGGGGAAACTAATATTATTATTTCACAGGAATCGTGGGTTACACTCTGTTTCTGACAGCAGTCAGCGCAGCCAGAAACCCCCCCCCCCCCCATCAGGATGCTCTGTGAGTTTTTCTAAGTATCTTTTCACCTGCAAGTTCTCCAAACATGTTCACATGAAAGTAAGATATTAAATAACTCACTCCCTTTACCAGATTTCCATCTTGAGCCCTTTATTGCTGCAGTCGTTCATCCTGTAGGTTCTAATACAATTTCTGTGAGCATTTCGCCTACACTAGGTTCTTATCATTTGTACTGCAAAGTCCTCTGCAGCTCCATTCTCTCGGTTGCAACTTAATCAACGTTCCCAGCATGATACCTGCAGCCCCGAAGGAGGTTCTGTCCCGGTGGGACCCCTCAGAGGTCCACAAACCCGGCAGCTCCACTCCCAAGATCCTCTACACCATCCCCAACGGGGGAAACCCCACCAGTGCCTCCATGATGGCAAAGAGGAAGCAGGAAGTGTACGAGGTTTGTCTATGCTGCAAAGACACAAAAGAAAGATTCCGTCAGTGAAGCTCTGACTCTTCTAATTAGAGGTTGTTGTGCAGCTGATTTCCCTGCAGATTCACTCTGTCGTTTTCTATTAATGTCTCTTTAATAGCTGGCCAGGCAGTACGACATGCTCATCGTCGAAGGACAACCCGTACTACTTCCTGCAGCTTGACAAGGTACAGAAAGAGTTCCTCCTCTGTTTGGCAGAATAAGTTACTTTTCTGTCATTAAAAACGATGAAATAGTTCAGTTACTTTATGGTCTGATGTCAGCACTTCAACTGGGATTTAAGCTGATTCATTTTATGTTTTGTTTATTTGGCAGCCGTGGGCTCCCACCTTTCTCTCCATGGATGTTGACGGGAGGATCCTCAGGACAGACTCCTTCTCTAAGATCCTGTCTTCAGGGTGAGTGTGATTCTGTGAAGCTCTGCTTCACTTTAATTAATTTAGGATTTGATTGACTTTGCTGCAGCTCCACGTTTGTGAACGCTGTGCAGGCTAGAGCTGCCTTCAGCTGCAGAGGAAAATACAATGTAAAAGGTGCAACAAAAAACAACTTCTATGCAGCTTTTTAAATTCAAAAAAATAACAAATAACTGCTGTTGCACTGAGCACCACACAGTGGGACCAGAATCAGATGGTGATATTGAAGTGATTGTACTCAGTTTCCAGTTAATCAGTTACACCCTAGATACAACTACTGCAGTTTTAAAAAGGTGTAGCTACTAAGCCAACAACTAGGTGTATATGTCAGCGCAAGAAAAGCACAAGTCTGTCCATCAAAATTATTATCATGTCTTTCCTTTTCCCCATTGAAACGACGACAGGGATGTAAACACCAGGACAGGACGGCCAGTTTGCAGCTCTACATAGCAGCAGAAACCCCAAACTCTAGAAAACAGACCTGTCTCACGCACACCTGATGACGTTACCTTAATAATTCATCTAATGCAACATTAATGAAAATTTAAGAGCACGTAAAGTTTCGTTAGCTTTAACTTAAACTGAACCTTATGTAACTCAGTTGCTAGCATGGATTCAACGCTTGCAGCTAACGTTAGAAATCCCTTCACAAAATATGCGTAAACAACCAGTTTGAAAGACAAAAGCGTGACACAACCTGCAAAACTGGGGGCACTTTTAACTGTAACAGATTAAACTTGAGCTAATGTTACACTATTTGTTATTCGTAGTTCGCTGCTATGGAATGATAGGCCACAATAAAGAATAAATATGTGAATAATTATTTCTATTATATATTTCCTCTTATATATTAGAAAAAGCAAAAGGGGAAAGAATAAACATTTATTGTCTTATTCTTTTATTTACATATGTATTCTTTATTGTGGCACTCCATTCCATACGCTGCTGCCGATTCTTCTTTGTGTACATTGGCGCATCGCAACCCAACTTTACAGGTGCATACCGCCACCTACTGTATCGGAGTGCAGATTCATGACGTCATATATCAGCTGAGCACTGATTGGTCTACAGCAGTTGGCACCACGGACGGTAACAGTATTGAATCAGTGCATGTTCTTTGATGCGCTTAAAGAAATGACGCATTAGCTTCTAAATGTGATTCCTCGTTGTGTTATACGCTGCCCCGACATCCTTTTTCAAAAGGAAATACTTCACATTAAGGAAGATTAGTTTCCATTGTGGCTAAAATTCAATCTTCTGTGCAGTAAAGTGTTTTGTTCTCGTCCTCAGACTGAACAGTGCAGCGTCTGTCTGCTGCATTAGCATTAACACTGGCTTTACTGTTGGCACCCGGAGGGAGGGGGGGGGGGGTTCTCTGCCTGCCACTTCCCAAATACAGACGAGCTTTTGTAAAAGTCTGCTTAGTCTTCAGAATCTGAAAGTAGCTCAAACTGAGACTGAAAGAGCTGGACTGCGCCACGTCTTCTCCTCCTGTCCCGTTACAGAGCATCTATTATTCATGGCTCTGCCACTCACCCTGGGACATCTATTATTCATGGCTCTGCCACTCACCCTGAGACTTGCTCTTTTCTTCTTTCCTTTTCACCTGCTGGCTCCAATTAGCCTCCGCTGCCTTTCTCGCAGAACAGGGTTTCTACACCAGGCTGCACGTAGAACTCACCTATTTAAACAAGACTCGCCAAAGTAGGAGGCAACTTTTCTCTTTGAAGGCCTAAAGCCTGAAGGTTCCCAGCTCTGCCAGCAGACCTTCGTGTAACCATGGCTACCGCCGCCATGACGAGAGGGGGTCTAGCTTACGTGATTAACCTTGAAGGGGTTGAAATGGAATGCAGGAAGTAAACCGCTGCCATGGAGGAAGTTAGCGGCGGGCTAACAAATAGCCTATATTTGTTGACATTTTGAAAATGGAAGGCTGCCGAATTTGCCGTTAGTTGTTGCTGTTTGTAATCTACGCGTGTGTGCAGCTGTTACTGACTTTACGCACTGAAGGAAGCTTGAAAGAGTGAATATTCTCAGGCAAGTTCTGGAGCGTCTTTTGTCCGATTTCTAGGCGGTGTTGTGGATGGAGATGTAAGACTTCACCTCACGCAGCTGCAGCTTTCTCCCCCCTCCATTACAAATGTAGTCCAGCTGAAGTCTCATACAGAAGGATGAGACATGAAGTAATAGTAGATGCTACTACTAAGACATTTCTCACCAGCTTTAAAAAAAAAGTGTGTGTGAGACTCTTGGATGAAAAAAATAATCACAACTGACCAAACTGTGGAAACCATTTTTATGTTGTTTTTTTTCCCCCCTTTACACAGCACTTTCATTTTATTGCACTACAAAAAAAAAAGGCATCTCATGAGCACCGGTAAAAGCAAAACAGCATCCAGTTAATCTCCACCGCACACCGGACCGTTAGCCAAGCAAAGGAAGGGAGGAGTCCTTTTAGTCCCAGAGAACGATGTCAAACATCTCCCCTGTCCACTTCTTCACATGCAGCAGAAATGCAACTGTACTGTAAAGCCTTAGCAGAAGCGGGACGATGCTGAGATCAGGTCGGGAATTAAATATTACAAAAAAACCAACCTAAAACAGCACACTGCGGTGGGGAAAAAAGCTACTCTTCTCTACTGAGGAGAAGCAGACTTTTTAAAAACTGCTTAAACTAGCGGAGAAACAAAATCACACCACAATGGGTAATAATACTCTTACGAATATTTCAAAAGGAAACAGATATAAACTCTACCCAGAGGTGTTTGTGACCTAATCAGGAAATATACTATACACACAGATTGACCTGGCTTACTTGTTTGTGTTTGTAGAAATACAGCAAGCCGTACAATCATGAAATGGTGACCACACTGTTGAACCTGTTTTCAGTCCAGCATGCATTTCTAGATGAGCAGAACGTTGTACAACAACAACAGCGGATTGACTGTAACAGTAGCTGGATGTGAATTCATGAGCGGATGAAGGAAGCTTAGCTGTCATGGTTTGAAAAAAAACAAACGGCACGAGGAGCAGCTTGGGGCAGATTTCTAGAGTTAGTCATAAAAACCCCTAGCACTGTAAGAAACTAAAAACTGAGAAATGGGGGGGGGCGGGGGGGGGGGGGGGGGGGGGGGGGGGGGGGGGGGGGGGGGGGGGGGGGGGGGGGGG